>JAUMJK010001522.1:5000-214162 GCA_033558105.1 Coccyzus lansbergi | reverse complement strand
GGTCGAGCGTGGGAACTGAGGGTCGAGCGTGGGAACTGAGGGTCGAGCTAACTGAGACGTGGGAACTGAGGGTCGAGCGTGGGAACTGAGGGTCGAGCGTGGGAACTGAGGGTCGAGCGTGGGAACTGAGGGTCGAGCGTTGGAACTGAGGGTCGAGCGTGGGAACTGAGGGTCGAGCGTGGGAACTGAAGGGTCGAGCGTGGGAACTGAGGGTCGAGCTAACTGAGACGTGGGAACTGAGGGTCGAGCGTGGGAACTGAGGGTCGAGCGTGGGAACTGAGGGTCGAGCGTGGGAACTGAGGGTCGAGCGTGGAACTGAGGGTCGAGCGTGGGAACTGAGGGTCGAGCTAACTGAGACGTGGGAACTGAGGGTCGAGCGTGGGAACTGAGGGTCGAGCGTGGGAACTGAGGGTCGAGCGTGGGAACTGAGGGTCGAGCGTGGGAACTGAGGGTCGAGCTAACTGAGACGTGGGAACTGAGGGTCGAGCGTGGGAACTGAGGGTCGAGCGTGGGAACTGAGGGTCGAGCGTGGGAACTGAGGGTCGAGCGTGGGAACTGAGGGTCGAGCTAACTGAGACGTGGGAACTGAGGGTCGAGCGTGGGAACTGAGGGTCGAGCGTGGGAACTGAGGGTCGAGCGTGGGAACTGAGGGTCGAGCGTGGGAACTGAGGGTCGAGCTAACTGAGACGTGGGAACTGAGGGTCGAGCGTGGGAACTGAGGGTCGAGCGTGGGAACTGAGGGTCGAGCGTGGGAACTGAGGGTCGAGCGTGGGAACTGAGGGTCGAGCGTGGGAACTGAGGGTCGAGCGTGGAACTGAGGGTCGAGCGTGGGAACTGAGGGTCGAGCTAACTGAGACGTGGGAACTGAGGGTCGAGCGTGGGAACTGAGGGTCGAGCGTGGGAACTGAGGGTCGAGCGTGGGAACTGAGGGTCGAGCTAACTGAGACGTGGGAACTGAGGGTCGAGCGTGGGAACTGAGGGTCGAGCGTGGGAACTGAGGGTCGAGCGTGGGAACTGAGGGTCGAGCTAACTGAGACGTGGGAACTGAGGGTCGAGCGTGGGAACTGAGGGTCGAGCGTGGGAACTGAGGGTCGAGCTAACTGAGACTGGGAACTGAGGGTCGAGCGTGGGAACTGAGGGTCGAGCTAACTGAGACGTGGGAACTGAGGGTCGAGCGTGGGAACTGAGGGTCGAGCGTGGGAACTGAGGGTCGAGCGTGGGAACTGAGGGTCGAGCGTGGGAACTGAGGGTCGAGCGTGGGAACTGAGGGTCGAGCGTGGGAACTGAGGGTCGAGCTAACTGAGACGTGGGAACTGAGGGTCGAGCGTGGGAACTGAGGGTCGAGCGTGGGAACTGAGGGTCGAGCGTGGGAACTGAGGGTCGAGCTAACTGAGACGTGGGAACTGAGGGTCGAGCGTGGGAACTGAGGGTCGAGCGTGGGAACTGAGGGTCGAGCTAACTGAGACGTGGGAACTGAGGGTCGAGCGTGGGAACTGAGGGTCGAGCGTGGGAACTGAGGGTCGAGCTAACTGAGACGTGGGAACTGAGGGTCGAGCGTGGGAACTGAGGGTCGAGCTACTGAGACGTGGGAACTGAGGGTCGAGCGTGGGAACTGAGGGTCGAGCGTGGGAACTGAGGGTCGAGCGTGGGAACTGAGGGTCGAGCGTGGGAACTGAGGGTCGAGCTAACTGAGACGTGGGAACTGAGGGTCGAGCGTGGGAACTGAGGGTCGAGCGTGG
Organism: Coccyzus lansbergi; assembly: GCA_033558105.1. Taxonomy (NCBI): domain Eukaryota; kingdom Metazoa; phylum Chordata; class Aves; order Cuculiformes; family Coccyzidae; genus Coccyzus; species Coccyzus lansbergi. The sequence continues at coordinate 212,423 of JAUMJK010001522.1, read as the reverse complement.
GAACTGAGGGTCGAGCGTGGGAACTGAGGGTCGAGCTAACTGAGACGTGGGAACTGAGGGTCGAGCGTGGGAACTGAGGGTCGAGCTAACTGAGACGTGGGAACTGAGGGTCGAGCGTGGGAACTGAGGGTCGAGCTAACTGAGACGTGGGAACTGAGGGTCGAGCGTGGGAACTGAGGGTCGAGCGTGGGAACTGAGGGTCGAGCGTGGGAACTGAGGGTCGAGCGTGGGAACTGAGGGTCGAGCTAACTGAGACGTGGGAACTGAGGGTCGAGCGTGGGAACTGAGGGTCGAGCTAACTGAGACGTGGGAACTGAGGGTCGAGCGTGGGAACTGAGGGTCGAGCGTGGGAACTGAGGGTCGAGCGTGGGAACTGAGGGTCGAGGCTAACTGAGACGTCGGAACTGAGGGTCGAGCGTGGGAACTGAGGGTCGAGCGTGGGAACTGAGGGTCGAGCGTGGGAACTGAGGGTCGAGCTAACTGAGACGTGGGAACTGAGGGTCGAGCGTGGGAACTGAGGGTCGAGCGTGGGAACTGAGGGTCGAGCGTTGGAACTGAGGGTCGAGCGTGGGAACTGAGGGTCGAGCTAACTGAGACGTGGGAACTGAGGGTCGAGCGTGGAACTGAGGGTCGAGCGTGGGAACTGAGGGTCGAGCTAACTGAGACGTGGGAACTGAGGGTCGAGCGTGGGAACTGAGGGTCGAGCGTGGGAACTGAGGGTCGAGCGTGGGAACTGAGGGTCGAGCTAACTGAGACGTGGGAACTGAGGGTCGAGCGTGGGAACTGAGGGTCGAGCGTGGGAACTGAGGGTCGAGCGTGGGAACTGAGGGTCGAGCGTGGGAACTGAGGGTCGAGCGTGGGAACTGAGGGTCGAGCGTGGGAACTGAGGGTCGAGCGTGGGAACTGAGGGTCGAGCGTGGGAACTGAGGGTCGAGCTAACTGAGACGTGGGAACTGAGGGTCGAGCGTGGGAACTGAGGGTCGAGCGTGGGAACTGAGGGTCGAGCGTGGGAACTGAGGGTCGAGCGTGGGAACTGAGGGTCGAGCGTGGGAACTGAGGGTCGAGCTAACTGAGACGTGGGAACTGAGGGTCGAGCGTGGGAACTGAGGGTCGAGCGTGGGAACTGAGGGTCGAGCTAACTGAGACGTGGGAACTGAGGGTCGAGCGTGGGAACTGAGGGTCGAGCGTGGGAACTGAGGGTCGAGCGTGGGAACTGAGGGTCGAGCTAACTGAGACGTGGGAACTGAGGGTCGAGCGTGGGAACTGAGGGTCGAGCTAACTGAGACGTGGGAACTGAGGGTCGAGCGTGGGAACTGAGGGTCGAGCGTGGGAACTGAGGGTCGAGCGTGGGAACTGAGGGTCGAGCTAACTGAGACGTGGGAACTGAGGGTCGAGCGTGGGAACTGAGGGTCGAGCGTGGGAACTGAGGGTCGAGCTAACTGAGACGTGGGAACTGAGGGTCGAGCGTGGGAACTGAGGGTCGAGCGTGGGAACTGAGGGTCGAGCGTGGGAACTGAGGGTCGAGCTAACTGAGACGTGGGAACTGAGGGTCGAGCGTGGGAACTGAGGGTCGAGCTAACTGAGACGTGGGAACTGAGGGTCGAGCGTGGGAACTGAGGGTCGAGCGTGGGAACTGAGGGTCGAGCGTGGGAACTGAGGGTCGAGCGTTGGAACTGAGGGTCGAGCGTGGGAACTGAGGGTCGAGCGTGGGAACTGAGGGTCGAGCTAACTGAGACGTGGGAACTGAGGGTCGAGCGTGGGAACTGAGGGTCGAGCGTGGGAACTGAGGGTCGAGCGTGGGAACTGAGGGTCGAGCGTGGGAACTGAGGGTCGAGCTAACTGAGACGTGGGAACTGAGGGTCGAGCGTGGGAACTGAGGGTCGAGCGTGGGAACTGAGGGTCGAGCGTGGGAACTGAGGGTCGAGCTAACTGAGACGTGGGAACTGAGGGTCGAGCGTGGGAACTGAGGGTCGAGCGTGGGAACTGAGGGTCGAGCTAACTGAGACGTGGGAACTGAGGGTCGAGCGTGGGAACTGAGGGTCGAGCGTGGGAACTGAGGGTCGAGCGTGGGAACTGAGGGTCGAGCTAACTGAGACGTGGGAACTGAGGGTCGAGCGTGGGAACTGAGGGTCGAGCTAACTGAGACGTGGGAACTGAGGGTCGAGCGTGGGAACTGAGGGTCGAGCGTGGGAACTGAGGGTCGAGCGTGGGAACTGAGGGTCGAGCGTGGGAACTGAGGGTCGAGCGTGGGAACTGAGGGTCGAGCTAACTGAGACGTGGGAACTGAGGGTCGAGCGTGGGAACTGAGGGTCGAGCGTGGGAACTGAGGGTCGAGCGTGGGAACTGAGGGTCGAGCTAACTGAGACGTGGGAACTGAGGGTCGAGCGTGGGAACTGAGGGTCGAGCTAACTGAGACGTGGGAACTGAGGGTCGAGCGTGGGAACTGAGGGTCGAGCGTGGGAACTGAGGGTCGAGCGTGGGAACTGAGGGTCTAGCTAACTGAGACGTGGGAACTGAGGGTCGAGCGTGGGAACTGAGGGTCGAGCGTGGGAACTGAGGGTCGAGCGTGGGAACTGAGGGTCGAGCGTGGGAACTGAGGGTCGAGAGTTGGAACTGAGGGTCGAGCTAACTGAGACGTGGGAACTGAGGGTCGAGCGTGGGAACTGAGGGTCGAGCGTGGGAACTGAGGGTCGAGCTAACTGAGACGTGGGAACTGAGGGTCGAGCGTGGGAACTGAGGGTCGAGCGTGGGAACTGAGGGTCGAGCGTGGGAACTGAGGGTCGAGCGTGGGAACTGAGGGTCGAGCGTGGGAACTGAGGGTCGAGCGTGGGAACTGAGGGTCGAGCTAACTGAGACGTGGGAACTGAGGGTCGAGCGAGGGAACTGAGGGTCGAGCGTGGGAACTGAGGGTCGAGCGTGGGAACTGAGGGTCTAGCTAACTGAGACGTGGGAACTGAGGGTCGAGCGTGGGAACTGAGGGTCGAGCGTGGGAACTGAGGGTCGAGCGTGGGAACTGAGGGTCGAGCGTGGGAACTGAGGGTCGAGAGTTGGAACTGAGGGTCGAGCTAACTGAGACGTGGGAACTGAGGGTCGAGCGTGGGAACTGAGGGTCGAGCGTGGGAACTGAGGGTCGAGCTAACTGAGACGTGGGAACTGAGGGTCGAGCGTGGGAACTGAGGGTCGAGCGTGGGAACTGAGGGTCGAGCGTGGGAACTGAGGGTCGAGCGTTGGAACTGAGGGTCGAGCGTGGGAACTGAGGGTCGAGCGTGGGAACTGAGGGTCGAGCGTGGGAACTGAGGGTCGAGCTAACTGAGACGTGGGAACTGAGGGTCGAGCGTGGGAACTGAGGGTCGAGCGTGGGAACTGAGGGTCGAGCGTGGGAACTGAGGGTCGAGCGTGGGAACTGAGGGTCGAGCGTGGGAACTGAGGGTCGAGCTAACTGAGACGTGGGAACTGAGGGTCGAGCGTGGGAACTGAGGGTCGAGCGTGGGAACTGAGGGTCGAGCTAACTGAGACGTGGGAACTGAGGGTCGAGCGAGGGAACTGAGGGTCGAGCGTGGGAACTGAGGGTCGAGCGTGGGAACTGAGGGTCTAGCTAACTGAGACGTGGGAACTGAGGGTCGAGCGTGGGAACTGAGGGTCGAGCGTGGGAACTGAGGGTCGAGCGTGGGAACTGAGGGTCGAGCGTGGGAACTGAGGGTCGAGAGTTGGAACTGAGGGTCGAGCTAACTGAGACGTGGGAACTGAGGGTCGAGCGTGGGAACTGAGGGTCGAGCGTGGGAACTGAGGGTCGAGCTAACTGAGACGTGGGAACTGAGGGTCGAGCGTGGGAACTGAGGGTCGAGCGTGGGAACTGAGGGTCGAGCGTGGAACTGAGGGTCGAGCGTTGGAACTGAGGGTCGAGCGTGGGAACTGAGGGTCGAGCGTGGGAACTGAGGGTCGAGCGTGGGAACTGAGGGTCGAGCTAACTGAGACGTGGGAACTGAGGGTCGAGCGAGGGAACTGAGGGTCGAGCGTGGGAACTGAGGTCGAGCGTGGGAACTGAGGGTCTAGCTAACTGAGACGTGGGAACTGAGGGTCGAGCGTGGGAACTGAGGGTCGAGCGTGGGAACTGAGGGTCGAGCGTGGGAACTGAGGGTCGAGCGTGGGAACTGAGGGTCGAGAGTTGGAACTGAGGGTCGAGCTAACTGAGACGTGGGAACTGAGGGTCGAGCGTGGGAACTGAGGGTCGAGCGTGGGAACTGAGGGTCGAGCTAACTGAGACGTGGGAACTGAGGGTCGAGCGTGGGAACTGAGGGTCGAGCGTGGGAACTGAGGGTCGAGCGTGGGAACTGAGGGTCGAGCGTTGGAACTGAGGGTCGAGCGTGGGAACTGAGGGTCGAGCGTGGGAACTGAAGGGTCGAGCGTGGGAACTGAGGGTCGAGCTAACTGAGACGTGGGAACTGAGGGTCGAGCGTGGGAACTGAGGGTCGAGCGTGGAACTGAGGTCGAGCGTTGGAACTGAGGGTCGAGCGTGGGAACTGAGGGTCGAGCGTGGGAACTGAGGGTCGAGCTAACTGAGACGTGGGAACTGAGGGTCGAGCGTGGGAACTGAGGGTCGAGCGTGGGAACTGAGGGTCGAGCGTTGGAACTGAGGGTCGAGCGTGGGAACTGAGGGTCGAGCTAACTGAGACGTGGGAACTGATGGTCGAGCGTGGGAACTGAGGGTCGAGCGTGGGAACTGAGGGTCGAGCGTGGGAACTGTGGGTCGAGCGTGGAACTGAGGGTCGAGCTAACTGAGACGTGGGAACTGAGGGTCGAGCGTGGGAACTGAGGGTCGAGCGTGGGAACTGAGGGTCGAGCGTGGGAACTGAGGGTCGAGCGTGGGAACTGAGGGTCGAGCTAACTGAGACGTGGGAACTGAGGGTCGAGCGTGGGAACTGAGGGTCGAGCGTGGGAACTGATGGTCGAGCGTGGGAACTGAGGGTCGAGCGTGGGAACTGAGGGTCGAGCGTGGGAACTGAGGGTCGAGCGTTGGAACTGAGGGTCGAGAGTGGAACTGAGGGTCGAGCTAACTGAGACGTGGGAACTGAGGGTCGAGCGTGGGAACTGAGGGTCGAGCGTGGGAACTGAGGGTCGAGCGTGGGAACTGAGGGTCGAGCTAACTGAGACGTGGGAACTGAGGGTCGAGCGTGGGAACTGAGGGTCGAGCGTGGGAACTGAGGGTCGAGCGTGGGAACTGAGGGTCGAGCTAACTGAGACGTGGGAACTGAGGGTCGAGCGTGGGAACTGAGGGTCGAGCGTGGGAACTGAGGGTCGAGCTAACTGAGACATGGGAACTGAGGGTCGAGCGTGGGAACTGAGGGTCGAGCTAACTGAGACATGGGAACTGAGGGTCGAGCGTGGGAACTGAGGGTCGAGCGTGGGAACTGAGGGTCGAGCTAACTGAGACGTGGGAACTGAGGGTCGAGCGTGGGAACTGAGGGTCGAGCGTGGGAACTGAGGGTCGAGCGTGGGAACTGAGGGTCGAGCGTGGGAACTGAGGGTCGAGCGTGGGAACTGAGGGTCGAGCGTGGGAACTGAGGGTCGAGCTAACTGAGACGTGGGAACTGAGGGTCGAGCGTGGGAACTGAGGGTCGAGCGTGGGAACTGAGGGTCGAGCGTGGGAACTGAGGGTCGAGCTAACTGAGACATGGGAACTGAGGGTCGAGCGTGGGAACTGAGGGTCGAGCGTGGGAACTGAGGGTCGAGCTAACTGAGACGTGGGAACTGAGGGTCGAGCGTGGGAACTGAGGGTCGAGCGTGGGAACTGAGGGTCGAGCTACCTGAGACGTGGGAACTGAGGGTCGAGCGTGGGAACTGAGGGTCGAGCTACCTGAGACGTGGGAACTGAGGGTCGAGCGTGGGAACTGAGGGTCGAGCGTGGGAACTGAGGGTCGAGCGTGGGAACTGAGGGTCGAGCGTGGGAACTGAGGGTCGAGCTAACTGAGACGTGGGAACTGAGGGTCGAGCGTGGGAACTGAGGGTCGAGCGTGGGAACTGAGGGTCGAGCGTGGGAACTGAGGGTCGAGCTAACTGAGACGTGGGAACTGAGGGTCGAGCGTGGGAACTGAGGGTCGAGCTAACTGAGACGTGGGAACTGAGGGTCGAGCGTGGGAACTGAGGGTCGAGCTAACTGAGACGTGGGAACTGAGGGTCGAGCGTGGGAACTGAGGGTCGAGCGTGGGAACTGAGGGTCGAGCGTGGGAACTGAGGGTCGAGCGTGGGAACTGAGGGTCGAGCTAACTGAGACGTGGGAACTGAGGGTCGAGCATGGGAACTGAGGGTCGAGGTAACTGAGACGTCGGAACTGAGGGTCGAGCGTGGGAACTGAGGGTCGAGCGTGGGAACTGAGGGTCGAGCTAACTGAGACGTGGGAACTGAGGGTCGAGCGTGGGAACTGAGGGTCGAGCGTGGGAACTGAGGGTCGAGCGTTGGAACTGAGGGTCGAGCGTGGGAACTGAGGGTCGAGCTAACTGAGACGTGGGAACTGAGGGTCGAGCGTTGGAACTGAGGGTCGAGCGTGGGAACTGAGGGTCGAGCTAACTGAGACGTGGGAACTGAGGGTCGAGCGTGGGAACTGAGGGTCGAGCGTGGGAACTGAGGGTCGAGCGTGGGAACTGAGGGTCGAGCTAACTGAGACGTGGGAACTGAGGGTCGAGCGTGGGAACTGAGGGTCGAGCGTGGGAACTGACGGTCGAGCGTGGGAACTGAGGGTCGAGCGTGGGAACTGAGGGTCGAGCGTGGGAACTGAGGGTCGAGCGTGGGAACTGAGGGTCGAGCGTGGGAACTGAGGGTCGAGCGTGGGAACTGAGGGTCTAGCTAACTGAGACGTGGGAACTTAGGGTCGACCGTGGGAACTGAGGGTCGAGCGTGGGAACTGAGGGTCGAGCGTGGGAACTGAGGGTCGAGCGTGGGAACTGAGGGTCGAGCGTTGGAACTGAGGGTCGAGCTAACTGAGACGTGGGAACTGAGGGTCGAGCGTGGGAACTGAGGGTCGAGCTAACTGAGACGTGGGAACTGAGGGTCGAGCGTGGGAACTGAGGGTCGAGCGTGGGAACTGAGGGTCGAGCTAACTGAGACGTGGGAACTGAGGGTCGAGCGTGGGAACTGAGGGTCGAGCTAACTGAGACGTGGGAACTGAGGGTCGAGCGTGGGAACTGAGGGTCGAGCGTGGGAACTGAGGGTCGAGCGTGGGAACTGAGGGTCGAGCGTGGGAACTGAGGGTCGAGCTAACTGAGACGTGGGAACTGAGGGTCGAGCGTGGGAACTGAGGGTCGAGCGTGGGAACTGAGGGTCGAGCGTTGGAACTGAGGGTCGAGCGTGGGAACTGAGGGTCGCGCATGGGAACTGAAGGTCGAGCTAACTGAGACGTGGGAACTGAGGGTCGAGCGTGGGAACTGAGGGTCGAGCGTGGGAACTGAGGGTCGAGCGTGGGAACTGAGGGTCGAGCTAACTGAGACGTGGGAACTGAGGGTCGAGCGTGGGAACTGAGGGTCGAGCTAACTGAGACGTGGGAACTGAGGGTCGAGCGTGGGAACTGAGGGTCGAGCGTGGGAACTGAGGGTCGAGCGTGGGAACTGAGGGTCGAGCGTTGGAACTGAGGGTCGAGCGTTGGAACTGAGGGTCGAGCGTGGGAACTGAGGGTCGAGCTAACTGAGACGTGGGAACTGAGGGTCGAGCGTGGGAACTGAGGGTCGAGCGTGGGAACTGAGGGTCGAGCGTGGGAACTGAGGGTCGAGCGTGGGAACTGAGGGTCGAGCTAACTGAGACGTGGGAACTGAGGGTCGAGCGTGGGAACTGAGGGTCGAGCGTGGGAACTGAGGGTCGAGCGTGGGAACTGAGGGTCGAGCTAACTGAGACGTGGGAACTGAGGGTCGAGCGTGGGAACTGAGGGTCGAGCGTGGGAACTGAGGGTCGAGCGTGGGAACTGAGGGTCGAGCTAACTGAGACGTGGGAACTGAGGGTCGAGCGTGGGAACTGAGGGTCGAGCGTGGGAACTGAGGGTCGAGAGTGGGAACTGAGGGTCGAGCTAACTGAGACGTGGGAACTGAGGGTCGAGCGTGGGAACTGAGGGTCGAGCGTGGGAACTGAGGGTCGAGCTAACTGAGACATGGGAACTGAGGGTCGAGCGTGGGAACTGAGGGTCGAGCTAACTGAGACATGGGAACTGAGGGTCGAGCGTGGGAACTGAGGGTCGAGCGTGGGAACTGAGGGTCGAGCTAACTGAGACGTGGGAACTGAGGGTCGAGCGTGGGAACTGAGGGTCGAGCGTGGGAACTGAGGGTCGAGCGTGGGAACTGAGGGTCGAGCTAACTGAGACGTGGGAATTGAGGGTCGAGCGTGGGAACTGAGGGTCGAGCGTGGGAACTGAGGGTCGAGCTTGGGAACTGAGGGTCGAGCTAACTGAAACATGGGAACTGAGGGTCGAGCTAACTGAGACATGGGAACTGAGGGTCGAGCTAACTGAGACATGGGAACTGAGGGTCGAGCTAACTGAGACATGGGAACTGAGGGTCGAGCGTGGGAACTGAGGGTCGAGCTAACTGAGACGTGGGAACTGAGGGTCGAGCGTGGGAACTGAGGGTCGGGCGTGGGAACTGAGGGTCGAGCGTGGGAACTGAGGGTCGAGCGTGGGAACTGAGGGTCGAGCGTGGGAACTGAGGGTCGAGCGTAGGAACTGAGGGTCGAGCTAACTGAGACGTGGGAACTGAGGGTCGAGCGTGGGAACTGAGGGTCGAGCGTGGGAACTGAGGGTCGAGCGTGGGAACTGAGGGTCGAGCTACCTGAGACGTGGGAACTGAGGGTCGAGTGTGGGAACTGAGGGTCGAGCGTGGGAACTGAGGGTCGAGCTAACTGAGACGTGGGAACTGAGGGTCGAGCTACCTGAGACGTGGGAACTGAGGGTCGAGCGTAGGAACTGAGGGTCGAGCTAACTGAGACGTGGGAACTGAGGGTCGAGCGTGGGAACTGAGGGTCGAGCGTGGGAACTGAGAGTCGAGCTAACTGAGACGTGGGAACTGAGGGTCGAGCGTGGGAACTGAGGGTCGAGCGTGGGAACTGAGGGTCGAGCGTGGGAACTGAGGGTCGAGCTAACTGAGACGTGGGAACTGAGGGTCGAGCGTGGGAACTGAGGGTCGAGCGTGGGAACTGAGGGTCGAGCGTGGGAACTGAGAGTCGAGCTAACTGAGACGTGGGAACTGAGGGTCGAGCGTGGGAACTGAGGGTCGAGCGTGGGAACTGAGGGTCGAGCAAACTGAGTCTTCGGAACTGAGGGTCGAGCGTGGGAACTGAGGGTCGAGCTAACTGAGTCGTGGGAACTGAGGGTCGAGCGTGGGAACTGAGGGTCGAGCGTGGGAACTGAGGGTCTAGCTAACTGAGACGTGGGAACTGAGGGTCGAGCGTGGGAACTGAGGGTCGAGCTAACTGAGTCGGGGAAACTGAGGGTCAAGCGTGGGAACTGAGGGTCGAGCTAACTGAGACGTGGGAACTGAGGGTCGAGCGTGGGAACTGAGAGTCGAGCTAACTGAGACGTGGGAACTGAGGGTCGAGCGTGGGAACTGAGGGTCGAGCGTGGGAACTGAGGGTCGAGCGTGGGAACTGAGAGTCGAGCTAACTGAGACGTGGGAACTGAGGGTCGAGCGTGGGAACTGAGGGTCGAGCGTGGGAACTGAGGGTCAAGCGTGGGAACTGAGGGTCGAGCTAACTGAGTTGTGGGAACTGAGGGTCGAGCGTGGGACAGAGGGTCGAGCTAACTGAGTCGTGGGATCTGAGGGTCGAGCGTGGGAACTGAGGGTCGAGCTAACTGAGACGTGGGAACTGAGGGTCGAGCGTGGGAACTGAGGGTCGAGCGTGGGAACTGAGGGTCGAGCGTGGGAACTGAGGGTCGAGCGTGGGAACTGAGGGTCGAGCTAACTGAGACGTGGGAACTGAGGGTCGAGCGTGGGAACTGAGAGTCGAGCTAACTGAGACGTGCGAACTGAGAGTCGAGCGTGGGAACTGAGGGTCGAGCGTGGGAACTGAGGGTCGAGCGTGGGAACTGAGGGTCGAGCGTGGGAACTGAGGTTCGAGCGTGGGAACTGAGGGTCGAGCGTGGGAACTGAGAGTCGAGCGTGGGAACTGAGGGTCGAGCGTGGGAACTGAGGGTCGAGCGTGGGAACTGAGAGTCGAGCGTGGGAACTGAGGGTCGAGCGTGGGAACTGAGGGTCGAACATGGGAACTGAGGGTCGAGCTAACTGAGTCGTGGGAACTGAGGGTCGAGCTAATTGAGTCGTGGGAACTGAAGGGTCGAGCTAACTGAGTCGTGGGAACTGAGGGTCGAGCTAACTGAGTCGTGGGAACTGAGGGTCGAACGTGGGAACTGAGGGTCGAGCTAATTGAGTCGTGGGAACTGAGGGTCGAGCTAACTGAGTCGTGGAACTCAGGGTCGAGCTAACTGAGTCGTGGGAACTGAGGGTCGAGCGTGGGAACTGAGGGTCGAGCGTGGGAACTGAGGGTCGAGAGTGGGAACTGAGGGTCGAGCTAACTGAGTTGTGGGAACTGAGGGTCGAGCTAACTGAGTCGTGGGAACTGAGGGTCGAGCGTGGGAACTGAGGGTCGAGCTAACTGAGTGGTGGGAACTGAGGGTCGAGCGTGGGAACTGAGGGTCGAGCTAACTGAGTCGTGGGAACTGAGGGTCGAGCGTGGGAACTGAGGGTCGAGCTAACTGAGACGTCGGAACTGAGGGTCGAGCGTGGGAACTGAGGGTCGAGCTAACTGAGTCGTGGGAACTGAGGGTCGAGCTAACTGAGTCGTGGGAACTGAGGGTCGAGCGTGGGAACTGAGGGTCGAGCTAACTGAGACGTGGGAACTGAGGGTCGAGCGTGGGAACTGAGGGTCGAGCTAACTGAGACGTGGGAACTGAGGGTCGAGCTTAGGAACTGAGGGTCGAGCGTGGGAACTGAGGGTCGAGCGTGGGAACTGAGGGTCGAGCGTGGGAACTGAGGGTCGAGCTAACTGAGACCTGGGAACTGAGGGTCCAGCGTGGGAACTGAGGGTCGAGCTAACTGAGACGTGGGAACTGAGGGTCGAGCTAACTGAGACGTGCGAACTGAGGGTCGAGCGTGGGAACTGAGGGTCGAGCGTGGGAACTGAGGGTCGAGCGTGGGAACTGAGGGTCGAGCGTGGGAACTGAGGGTTGAGCGTGGGAACTGAGGGTCGAGCTAACTGTGACGTGGGAACTGAGGGTCGAGCGTGGGAACTGAGGGTCGAGCATGAGAACTGAGGGTCGAGCGTGGGAACTGAGGGTCGAGCGTGGGAACTGAGGGTCGAGCTACCTGAGACGTGGGAACTGAGGGTCGAGCGTAGGAACTGAGGGTCGAGCTAACTGAGACGTGGGAACTGAGGGTCGAGCGTGGGAACTGAGGGTCGAGCGTGGGAACTGAGGGTCGACCGTGGGAACTGAGGGTCGAGCTAACTGAGACGTGGGAACTGAGGGTCGAGCGTGGGAACTGAGGGTCGAGCGTGGGAACTGAGGGTCGAGCGTGGGAACTGAGGGTCGAGCTAACTGAGACGTGGGAACTGAGGGTCGAGCGTGGAAACTGAGGGTCGAGCGTGGGAACTGAGGGTCGAGCGTGGGAACTGAGGGTCGAGCTACCTGAGACGTGGGAACTGAGGGTCGAGCGTGGGATCTGAGGGTCGAGCTAACTGAGACGTGGGAACTGAGGGTCGAGCGTGGGAACTGAGGGTCGAGCGTGGGAACTGAGGGTCGAGCGTGGGAACTTAGGGTCGAGCTAACTGAGACGTGGGAACTGAGGGTCGAGCGTGGGAACTGAGGGTCGAGCGTGGGAACTGAGGGTCGAGCTAACTGAGACGTGGGAACTGAGGGTCGAGCGTGGGAACTGAGGGTCGAGCTAAGTGAGACGTGGGAACTGAGGGTCGAGCGTGGGAACTGAGGGTCGAGCGTGGGAACTGAGGGTCGAGCTAAGTGAGACGTGGGAACTGAGGGTCGAGCGTGGGAACTGAGGGTCGAGCGTGGGAACTGAGGGTCGAGCTAACTGAGACGTGGGAACTGAGGGTCGAGCGTGGGAACTGAGGGTCGAGCGTGGGAACTGAGGGTCGAGCTAACTGAGACGTGGGAACTGAGGGTCGAGCGTGGAAACTGAGGGTCGAGCGTGGGAACTGAGGGTCGAGCGTGGGAACTGAGGGTCGAGCTACCTGAGACGTGGGAACTGAGGGTCGAGCGTGGGATCTGAGGGTCGAGCTAACTGAGACGTGGGAACTGAGGGTCGAGCGTGGGAACTGAGGGTCGAGCGTGGGAACTGAGGGTCGAGCGTGGGAACTGAGGGTCGAGCTAACTGAGACGTGGGAACTGAGGGTCGAGCGTGGGAACTGAGGGTCGAGCGTGGGAACTGAGGGTCGAGCTAACTGAGACGTGGGAACTGAGGGTCGAGCGTGGGAACTGAGGGTCGAGCGTGGGAACTGAGGGTCGAGCGTGGGAACTGAGGGTCGAGCTAACTGAGACGTGGGAACTGAGGGTCGAGCGTGGGAACTGAGGGTCGAGCGTGGGAACTGAGAGTCGAGCTAACTGAGACGTGGGAACTGAGGGTCGAGCGTGGGAACTGAGGGTCGAGCGTGGGAACTGAGGGTCGAGCGTGGGAACTCAGGGTCGAGCGTGGGAACTGAGGGTCGAGCTAACTGAGATGTGGGAACTGAGGGTCGAGCGTGGGAACTGAGGGTCGAGCTAACTGAGACGTGGGAACTGAGGGTCGAGCGTGGGAACTGAGGGTCGAGCTAACTGAGACGTGGGAACAGAGGGTCGAGCGTGGGAACTGAGGGTCGAGCTAACTGAGACGTGGGAACTGAGGGTCGAGCCTGGGAACTGAGGGTCGAGCTAACTGAGACGTGGGAACTGAGGGTCGAGCGTGGGAACTGAGGGTCGAGCTAACTGAGACGTGGGAACTGAGGGTCGAGCGTGGGAACTGAGGGTCGAGCGTGGGAACTGAGGGTCGAGCGTAGGAACTGAGGGTCGAGCTAACTGAGACGTGGGAACTGAGGGTCGAGCGTGGGAACTGAGGGTCGAGCGTAGGAACTGAGGGTCGAGCTAACTGAGACGTGGGAACTGAGGGTCGAGCGTGGGAACTGAGGGTCGAGCTAACTGAGACGTGGGAACTGAGGGTCGAGCGTGGGAACTGAGGGTCGAGCGTGGGAACTGAGGGTCGAGCGTGGGAACTGAGGGTCGAGCGTGGGAACTGAGGGTCGAGCGTGGGAACTCAGGGTCGAGCTAACTGAGACGTGGGAACTGAGGGTCGAGCGTGGGAACTGAGGGTCGAGCGTGGGAACTGAGGGTCGAGCTAACTGAGACGTGGGAACTGAGGGTCGAGCGTGGGAACTGAGGGTCGAGCGTGGGAACTGAGGGTCGAGCTAACTGAGACGTGGGAACTGAGGGTCGAGCGTGGGAACTGAGGGTCGAGCGTGGGAACTGAGGGTCGAGCGTAGGAACTGAGGGTCGAGCTAACTGAGACGTGGGAACTGAGGGTCGAGCGTGGGAACTGAGGGTCGAGCGTGGGAACTGCCTCCTATGAGGTCTGCCTCCTATGAGGTCTGCCTCCTATGAGGTCTGCCTCTGGTAAACAGAGATCTGCCTCTATGAGGTCTGCCTCTATGAGTTGTGCCTCTGGTAAACAGAGGGCTGCCTCCTATGAGGTCTGCCTCCTATGAGGTCTGCCTCCTATGAGGTCTGCCTCTGGTAAACAGAGGTCTGCCTCCTATGAGGTCTGCCTCTGGTAAACAGAGGTCTGCCTCCTATGAGGTCTGCCTCCTATGAGGTCTGCCTCCTATGAGGTCTGCCTCCGGTAAACAGAGGTCTGCCTCCTATGAGGTCTGCCTCCGGTAAACAGAGGTCTGCCTCCTATGAGGTCTGCCTCCGGTAAACAGAGGTCTGCCTCCTATGAGGTCTGCCTCCTATGAGGTCTGCCTCCGGTAAACAGAGGTCTGCCTCCTATGAGGTCTGCCTCCTATGAGGTCTGCCTCCTATGAGGTCTGCCTCCGGTAAACAGAGGTCTGCCTCCTATGAGGTCTGCCTCCGGTAAACAGAGGTCTGCCTCCTATGAGGTCTGCCTCCGGTAAACAGAGGTCTGCCTCCTATGAGGTCTGCCTCTGGTAAACAGAGGTCTGCCTCCTATGAGGTCTGCCTCTGGTAAACAGAGGTCTGCCTCCTATGAGGTCTGCCTCTGGTAAACAGAGGTCTGCCTCCTATGAGGTCTGCCTCTGGTAAACAGAGGTCTGCCTCCTATGAGGTCTGCCTCTGGTAAACAGAGGTCTGCCTCCTATGAGGTCGGCCTCCTATGAGGTCTGCCTCTGGTAAACAGAGGTCTGCCTCCTATGAGGTCTGTCTCCTATGAGGTCTGCCTCCGGTAAACAGAGGTCTGCCTCCTATGAGGTCTGCCTCCTATGAGGTCTGCCTCCTATGAGGTCTGCCTCTGGTAAACAGAGGTCTGCCTCCTATGAGGTCTGCCTCCTATGAGGTCTGCCTCCTATGAGGTCTGCCTCTGGTAAACAGAGGTCTGCCTCCTATGAGGTCTGCCTCTGGTAAACAGAGGTCTGCCTCCTATGAGGTCTGCCTCTGGTAAACAGAGGTCTGCCTCCTATGAGGTCTGCCTCTGGTAAACAGAGGTCTGCCTCCTATGAGGTCTGCCTCTGGTAAACAGAGGTCTGCCTCCTATGAGGTCGGCCTCCTATGAGGTCTGCCTCTGGTAAACAGAGGTCTGCCTCCTATGAGGTCTGCCTCCTATGAGGTCTGCCTCCTATGAGGTCTGCCTCTGGTAAACAGAGGTCTGCCTCCTATGAGGTCTGCCTCTGGTAAACAGAGGTCTGCCTCCTATGAGGTCGGCCTCCTATGAGGTCTGCCTCCTATGAGGTCTGCCTCCTATGAGGTCTGCCTCTGGTAAACAGAGGTCTGCCTCCTGTGAGGTCTGCCTCCTATGAGGTCTGCCTCCTATGAGGTCTGCCTCTGGTAAACAGAGGTCTGCCTCCTATGAGGTCTGCCTCCTATGAGGTCTGCCTCCGGTAAACAGAGGTCTGCCTCCTATGAGGTCTGCCTCTGGTAAACAGAGGTCTGCCTCCTATGAGGTCTGCCTCTGGTAAACAGAGGTCTGCCTCCTATGAGGTCTGCCTCCGGTAAACAGAGGTCTGCCTCCTGTGAGGTCTGCCTCCGGTAAACAGAGGTCTGCCTCCTGTGAGGTCTGCCTCCTGTGAGGTCTGCCTCTGGTAAACAGAGGTCTGCCTCCTATGAGGTCTGCCTCTGGTAAACAGAGGTCTGCCTCCTATGAGGTCTGCCTCTGGTAAACAGAGGTCTGCCTCCTATGAGGTCTGCCTCTGGTAAACAGAGGTCTGCCTCCTATGAGGTCTGCCTCCGGTAAACAGAGGTCTGCCTCCTGTGAGGTCTGCCTCCGGTAAACAGAGGTCTGCCTCCTGTGAGGTCTGCCTCCTGTGAGGTCTGCCTCTGGTAAACAGAGGTCTGCCTCCTGTGAGGTCTGCCTCTGGTAAACAGAGGTCTGCCTCCTGTGAGGTCTGCCTCTGGTAAACAGAGGTCTGCCTCCTGTGAGGTCTGCCTCCTGTGAGGTCTGCCTCTGGTAAACAGAGGTCTGCCTCCTGTGAGGTCTGCCTCTGGTAAACAGAGGTCTGCCTCCTGTGAGGTCTGCCTCTGGTAAACAGAGGTCTGCCTCCTGTGAGGTCTGCCTCTGGTAAACAGAGGTCTGCCTCCTGTGAGGTCTGCCTCTGGTAAACAGAGGTCTGCCTCCTGTGAGGTCTGCCTCTGGTAAACAGAGGTCTGCCTCCTGTGAGGTCTGCCTCTGGTAAACAGAGGTCTGCCTCCTGTGAGGTCTGCCTCTGGTAAACAGAGGTCTGCCTCCTGTGAGGTCTGCCTCTGGTAAACAGAG
This sequence comes from Coccyzus lansbergi, assembly GCA_033558105.1. NCBI lineage: Eukaryota > Metazoa > Chordata > Aves > Cuculiformes > Coccyzidae > Coccyzus > Coccyzus lansbergi. The sequence continues at coordinate 196,488 of JAUMJK010001522.1, read as the reverse complement.
GTCTGCCTCCTGTGAGGTCTGCCTCCTGTGAGGTCTGCCTCCTGTGAGGTCTGCCTCCTGTGAGGTCTGCCTCCTGTGAGGTCTGCCTCCTGTGAGGTCTGCCTCCTGTGAGGTCTGCCTCCTGTGAGGTCTGCCTCCTGTGAGGTCTGCCTCCTGTAGAGGTCTGCCTCCTGTGAGGTCTGCCTCCTGTAGAGGTCTGCCTCCTGTGAGGTCTGCCTCCTGTGAGGTCTGCCTCCTGTGAGGTCTGCCTCCTGTGAGGTCTGCCTCCTGTGAGGTCTGCCTCCGGTAAACAGAGGTCTGCCTCCTGTGAGGTCTGCCTCCGGTAAACAGAGGTCTGCCTCCTGTGAGGTCTGCCTCCGGTAAACAGAGGTCTGCCTCCTGTGAGGTCTGCCTCCGGTAAACAGAGGTCTGCCTCCTGTGAGGTCTGCCTCCTGTGAGGTCTGCCTCCTGTGAGGTCTGCCTCCTGTGAGGTCTGCCTCCTGTGAGGTCTGCCTCCGGTAAACAGAGGTCTGCCTCCTGTGAGGTCTGCCTCCGGTAAACAGAGGTCTGCCTCCTGTGAGGTCTGCCTCCGGTAAACAGAGGTCTGCCTCCGGTAAACAGAGGTCTGCCTCCTGTGAGGTCTGCCTCCGGTAAACAGAGGTCTGCCTCCTGTGAGGTCTGCCTCCGGTAAACAGAGGTCTGCCTCCTGTGAGGTCTGCCTCCGGTAAACAGAGGTCTGCCTCCTGTGAGGTCTGCCTCCGGTAAACAGAGGTCTGCCTCCTGTGAGGTCTGCCTCCGGTAAACAGAGGTCTGCCTCCTGTGAGGTCTGCCTCCGGTAAACAGAGGTCTGCCTCCTGTGAGGTCTGCCTCCGGTAAACAGAGGTCTGCCTCCTGTGAGGTCTGCCTCCGGTAAACAGAGGTCTGCCTCCTGTGAGGTCTGCCTCCGGTAAACAGAGGTCTGCCTCCTGTGAGGTCTGCCTCCGGTAAACAGAGGTCTGCCTCCTGTGAGGTCTGCCTCCGGTAAACAGAGGTCTGCCTCCTGTGAGGTCTGCCTCCGGTAAACAGAGGTCTGCCTCCTGTGAGGTCTGCCTCCGGTAAACAGAGGTCTGCCTCCTGTGAGGTCTGCCTCCGGTAAACAGAGGTCTGCCTCCTGTGAGGTCTGCCTCCGGTAAACAGAGGTCTGCCTCCTGTGAGGTCTGCCTCCGGTAAACAGAGGTCTGCCTCCTGTGAGGTCTGCCTCCGGTAAACAGAGGTCTGCCTCCTGTGAGGTCTGCCTCCGGTAAACAGAGGTCTGCCTCCTGTGAGGTCTGCCTCCGGTAAACAGAGGTCTGCCTCCTGTGAGGTCTGCCTCCGGTAAACAGAGGTCTGCCTCCTGTGAGGTCTGCCTCCGGTAAACAGAGGTCTGCCTCCTGTGAGGTCTGCCTCCGGTAAACAGAGGTCTGCCTCCTGTGAGGTCTGCCTCCGGTAAACAGAGGTCTGCCTCCTGTGAGGTCTGCCTCCGGTAAACAGAGGTCTGCCTCCTGTGAGGTCTGCCTCCGGTAAACAGAGGTCTGCCTCCTGTGAGGTCTGCCTCCGGTAAACAGAGGTCTGCCTCCTGTGAGGTCTGCCTCCGGTAAACAGAGGTCTGCCTCCTGTGAGGTCTGCCTCCGGTAAACAGAGGTCTGCCTCCTGTGAGGTCTGCCTCCGGTAAACAGAGGTCTGCCTCCTGTGAGGTCTGCCTCCGGTAAACAGAGGTCTGCCTCCTGTGAGGTCTGCCTCCGGTAAACAGAGGTCTGCCTCCTGTGAGGTCTGCCTCCGGTAAACAGAGGTCTGCCTCCTGTGAGGTCTGCCTCCGGTAAACAGAGGTCTGCCTCCTGTGAGGTCTGCCTCCGGTAAACAGAGGTCTGCCTCCTGTGAGGTCTGCCTCCGGTAAACAGAGGTCTGCCTCCTGTGAGGTCTGCCTCCGGTAAACAGAGGTCTGCCTCCTGTGAGGTCTGCCTCCGGTAAACAGAGGTCTGCCTCCTGTGAGGTCTGCCTCCGGTAAACAGAGGTCTGCCTCCTGTGAGGTCTGCCTCCGGTAAACAGAGGTCTGCCTCCGGTAAACAGAGGTCTGCCTCCTGTGAGGTCTGCCTCCGGTAAACAGAGGTCTGCCTCCTGTGAGGTCTGCCTCCGGTAAACAGAGGTCTGCCTCCTGTGAGGTCTGCCTCCGGTAAACAGAGGTCTGCCTCCTGTGAGGTCTGCCTCCGGTAAACAGAGGTCTGCCTCCTGTGAGGTCTGCCTCCGGTAAACAGAGGTCTGCCTCCTGTGAGGTCTGCCTCCGGTAAACAGAGGTCTGCCTCCTGTGAGGTCTGCCTCCGGTAAACAGAGGTCTGCCTCCTGTGAGGTCTGCCTCCGGTAAACAGAGGTCTGCCTCCTGTGAGGTCTGCCTCCGGTAAACAGAGGTCTGCCTCCTGTGAGGTCTGCCTCCGGTAAACAGAGGTCTGCCTCCTGTGAGGTCTGCCTCCGGTAAACAGAGGTCTGCCTCCTGTGAGGTCTGCCTCCGGTAAACAGAGGTCTGCCTCCTGTGAGGTCTGCCTCCGGTAAACAGAGGTCTGCCTCCTGTGAGGTCTGCCTCCGGTAAACAGAGGTCTGCCTCCTGTGAGGTCTGCCTCCGGTAAACAGAGGTCTGCCTCCTGTGAGGTCTGCCTCCGGTAAACAGAGGTCTGCCTCCTGTGAGGTCTGCCTCCGGTAAACAGAGGTCTGCCTCCTGTGAGGTCTGCCTCCGGTAAACAGAGGTCTGCCTCCTGTGAGGTCTGCCTCCGGTAAACAGAGGTCTGCCTCCTGTGAGGTCTGCCTCCGGTAAACAGAGGTCTGCCTCCTGTGAGGTCTGCCTCCTGTGAGGTCTGCCTCCGGTAAACAGAGGTCTGCCTCCTGTGAGGTCTGCCTCCGGTAAACAGAGGTCTGCCTCCTGTGAGGTCTGCCTCCGGTAAACAGAGGTCTGCCTCCTGTGAGGTCTGCCTCCGGTAAACAGAGGTCTGCCTCCTGTGAGGTCTGCCTCCGGTAAACAGAGGTCTGCCTCCTGTGAGGTCTGCCTCCGGTAAACAGAGGTCTGCCTCCTGTGAGGTCTGCCTCCGGTAAACAGAGGTCTGCCTCCTGTGAGGTCTGCCTCCGGTAAACAGAGGTCTGCCTCCTGTGAGGTCTGCCTCCGGTAAACAGAGGTCTGCCTCCTGTGAGGTCTGCCTCCGGTAAACAGAGGTCTGCCTCCTGTGAGGTCTGCCTCCGGTAAACAGAGGTCTGCCTCCTGTGAGGTCTGCCTCCGGTAAACAGAGGTCTGCCTCCTGTGAGGTCTGCCTCCGGTAAACAGAGGTCTGCCTCCTGTGAGGTCTGCCTCCGGTAAACAGAGGTCTGCCTCCTGTGAGGTCTGCCTCCGGTAAACAGAGGTCTGCCTCCTGTGAGGTCTGCCTCCGGTAAACAGAGGTCTGCCTCCTGTGAGGTCTGCCTCCGGTAAACAGAGGTCTGCCTCCTGTGAGGTCTGCCTCCGGTAAACAGAGGTCTGCCTCCTGTGAGGTCTGCCTCCGGTAAACAGAGGTCTGCCTCCTGTGAGGTCTGCCTCCGGTAAACAGAGGTCTGCCTCCTGTGAGGTCTGCCTCCGGTAAACAGAGGTCTGCCTCCTGTGAGGTCTGCCTCCGGTAAACAGAGGTCTGCCTCCTGTGAGGTCTGCCTCCTGTGAGGTCTGCCTCCGGTAAACAGAGGTCTGCCTCCTGTGAGGTCTGCCTCCGGTAAACAGAGGTCTGCCTCCTGTGAGGTCTGCCTCCGGTAAACAGAGGTCTGCCTCCTGTGAGGTCTGCCTCCGGTAAACAGAGGTCTGCCTCCTGTGAGGTCTGCCTCCGGTAAACAGAGGTCTGCCTCCTGTGAGGTCTGCCTCCGGTAAACAGAGGTCTGCCTCCTGTGAGGTCTGCCTCCGGTAAACAGAGGTCTGCCTCCTGTGAGGTCTGCCTCCGGTAAACAGAGGTCTGCCTCCTGTGAGGTCTGCCTCCTGTGAGGTCTGCCTCCTGTGAGGTCTGCCTCCTGTGAGGTCTGCCTCCGGTAAACAGAGGTCTGCCTCCTGTGAGGTCTGCCTCCTGTGAGGTCTGCCTCCGGTAAACAGAGGTCTGCCTCCTGTGAGGTCTGCCTCCTGTGAGGTCTGCCTCCTGTGAGGTCTGCCTCCGGTAAACAGAGGTCTGCCTCCTGTGAGGTCTGCCTCCGGTAAACAGAGGTCTGCCTCCTGTGAGGTCTGCCTCCGGTAAACAGAGGTCTGCCTCCTGTGAGGTCTGCCTCCGGTAAACAGAGGTCTGCCTCCTGTGAGGTCTGCCTCCGGTAAACAGAGGTCTGCCTCCTGTGAGGTCTGCCTCCGGTAAACAGAGGTCTGCCTCCTGTGAGGTCTGCCTCCGGTAAACAGAGGTCTGCCTCCTGTGAGGTCTGCCTCCGGTAAACAGAGGTCTGCCTCCTGTGAGGTCTGCCTCCGGTAAACAGAGGTCTGCCTCCGGTAAACAGAGGTCTGCCTCCTGTGAGGTCTGCCTCCGGTAAACAGAGGTCTGCCTCCTGTGAGGTCTGCCTCCGGTAAACAGAGGTCTGCCTCCTGTGAGGTCTGCCTCCGGTAAACAGAGGTCTGCCTCCTGTGAGGTCTGCCTCCGGTAAACAGAGGTCTGCCTCCTGTGAGGTCTGCCTCCGGTAAACAGAGGTCTGCCTCCTGTGAGGTCTGCCTCCGGTAAACAGAGGTCTGCCTCCTGTGAGGTCTGCCTCCGGTAAACAGAGGTCTGCCTCCTGTGAGGTCTGCCTCCGGTAAACAGAGGTCTGCCTCCTGTGAGGTCTGCCTCCGGTAAACAGAGGTCTGCCTCCTGTGAGGTCTGCCTCCGGTAAACAGAGGTCTGCCTCCTGTGAGGTCTGCCTCCGGTAAACAGAGGTCTGCCTCCTGTGAGGTCTGCCTCCGGTAAACAGAGGTCTGCCTCCTGTGAGGTCTGCCTCCGGTAAACAGAGGTCTGCCTCCTGTGAGGTCTGCCTCCTGTGAGGTCTGCCTCCGGTAAACAGAGGTCTGCCTCCTGTGAGGTCTGCCTCCGGTAAACAGAGGTCTGCCTCCTGTGAGGTCTGCCTCCGGTAAACAGAGGTCTGCCTCCTGTGAGGTCTGCCTCCGGTAAACAGAGGTCTGCCTCCTGTGAGGTCTGCCTCCGGTAAACAGAGGTCTGCCTCCTGTGAGGTCTGCCTCCGGTAAACAGAGGTCTGCCTCCTGTGAGGTCTGCCTCCTGTGAGGTCTGCCTCCGGTAAACAGAGGTCTGCCTCCTGTGAGGTCTGCCTCCGGTAAACAGAGGTCTGCCTCCTGTGAGGTCTGCCTCCGGTAAACAGAGGTCTGCCTCCTGTGAGGTCTGCCTCCGGTAAACAGAGGTCTGCCTCCTGTGAGGTCTGCCTCCGGTAAACAGAGGTCTGCCTCCTGTGAGGTCTGCCTCCGGTAAACAGAGGTCTGCCTCCTGTGAGGTCTGCCTCCGGTAAACAGAGGTCTGCCTCCTGTGAGGTCTGCCTCCGGTAAACAGAGGTCTGCCTCCTGTGAGGTCTGCCTCCGGTAAACAGAGGTCTGCCTCCTGTGAGGTCTGCCTCCGGTAAACAGAGGTCTGCCTCCTGTGAGGTCTGCCTCCTGTGAGGTCTGCCTCCTGTGAGGTCTGCCTCCTGTGAGGTCTGCCTCCGGTAAACAGAGGTCTGCCTCCTGTGAGGTCTGCCTCCTGTGAGGTCTGCCTCCGGTAAACAGAGGTCTGCCTCCTGTGAGGTCTGCCTCCTGTAAGAGGTCTGCCTCCTGTGAGGTCTGCCTCCGGTAAACAGAGGTCTGCCTCCTGTGAGGTCTGCCTCCGGTAAACAGAGGTCTGCCTCCTGTGAGGTCTGCCTCCGGTAAACAGAGGTCTGCCTCCTGTGAGGTCTGCCTCCGGTAAACAGAGGTCTGCCTCCTGTGAGGTCTGCCTCCGGTAAACAGAGGTCTGCCTCCTGTGAGGTCTGCCTCCGGTAAACAGAGGTCTGCCTCCTGTGAGGTCTGCCTCCGGTAAACAGAGGTCTGCCTCCTGTGAGGTCTGCCTCCGGTAAACAGAGGTCTGCCTCCTGTGAGGTCTGCCTCCGGTAAACAGAGGTCTGCCTCCGGTAAACAGAGGTCTGCCTCCTGTGAGGTCTGCCTCCGGTAAACAGAGGTCTGCCTCCTGTGAGGTCTGCCTCCGGTAAACAGAGGTCTGCCTCCTGTGAGGTCTGCCTCCGGTAAACAGAGGTCTGCCTCCTGTGAGGTCTGCCTCCGGTAAACAGAGGTCTGCCTCCTGTGAGGTCTGCCTCCGGTAAACAGAGGTCTGCCTCCTGTGAGGTCTGCCTCCGGTAAACAGAGGTCTGCCTCCTGTGAGGTCTGCCTCCGGTAAACAGAGGTCTGCCTCCTGTGAGGTCTGCCTCCGGTAAACAGAGGTCTGCCTCCTGTGAGGTCTGCCTCCGGTAAACAGAGGTCTGCCTCCTGTGAGGTCTGCCTCCGGTAAACAGAGGTCTGCCTCCTGTGAGGTCTGCCTCCGGTAAACAGAGGTCTGCCTCCTGTGAGGTCTGCCTCCTGTGAGGTCTGCCTCCTGTGAGGTCTGCCTCCTGTGAGGTCTGCCTCCGGTAAACAGAGGTCTGCCTCCTGTGAGGTCTGCCTCCTGTGAGGTCTGCCTCCGGTAAACAGAGGTCTGCCTCCTGTGAGGTCTGCCTCCTGTAGAGGTCTGCCTCCTGTGAGGTCTGCCTCCGGTAAACAGAGGTCTGCCTCCTGTGAGGTCTGCCTCCGGTAAACAGAGGTCTGCCTCCTGTGAGGTCTGCCTCCGGTAAACAGAGGTCTGCCTCCTGTGAGGTCTGCCTCCGGTAAACAGAGGTCTGCCTCCTGTGAGGTCTGCCTCCGGTAAACAGAGGTCTGCCTCCTGTGAGGTCTGCCTCCGGTAAACAGAGGTCTGCCTCCTGTGAGGTCTGCCTCCGGTAAACAGAGGTCTGCCTCCTGTGAGGTCTGCCTCCGGTAAACAGAGGTCTGCCTCCTGTGAGGTCTGCCTCCGGTAAACAGAGGTCTGCCTCCGGTAAACAGAGGTCTGCCTCCTGTGAGGTCTGCCTCCGGTAAACAGAGGTCTGCCTCCTGTGAGGTCTGCCTCCGGTAAACAGAGGTCTGCCTCCTGTGAGGTCTGCCTCCGGTAAACAGAGGTCTGCCTCCTGTGAGGTCTGCCTCCGGTAAACAGAGGTCTGCCTCCTGTGAGGTCTGCCTCCGGTAAACAGAGGTCTGCCTCCTGTGAGGTCTGCCTCCGGTAAACAGAGGTCTGCCTCCTGTGAGGTCTGCCTCCGGTAAACAGAGGTCTGCCTCCTGTGAGGTCTGCCTCCGGTAAACAGAGGTCTGCCTCCTGTGAGGTCTGCCTCCGGTAAACAGAGGTCTGCCTCCTGTGAGGTCTGCCTCCGGTAAACAGAGGTCTGCCTCCTGTGAGGTCTGCCTCCGGTAAACAGAGGTCTGCCTCCTGTGAGGTCTGCCTCCTGTGAGGTCTGCCTCCTGTGAGGTCTGCCTCCTGTGAGGTCTGCCTCCGGTAAACAGAGGTCTGCCTCCTGTGAGGTCTGCCTCCTGTGAGGTCTGCCTCCGGTAAACAGAGGTCTGCCTCCTGTGAGGTCTGCCTCCTGTAAGAGGTCTGCCTCCTGTGAGGTCTGCCTCCGGTAAACAGAGGTCTGCCTCCTGTGAGGTCTGCCTCCGGTAAACAGAGGTCTGCCTCCTGTGAGGTCTGCCTCCGGTAAACAGAGGTCTGCCTCCTGTGAGGTCTGCCTCCGGTAAACAGAGGTCTGCCTCCTGTGAGGTCTGCCTCCGGTAAACAGAGGTCTGCCTCCTGTGAGGTCTGCCTCCGGTAAACAGAGGTCTGCCTCCTGTGAGGTCTGCCTCCGGTAAACAGAGGTCTGCCTCCTGTGAGGTCTGCCTCCGGTAAACAGAGGTCTGCCTCCTGTGAGGTCTGCCTCCGGTAAACAGAGGTCTGCCTCCTGTGAGGTCTGCCTCCGGTAAACAGAGGTCTGCCTCCGGTAAACAGAGGTCTGCCTCCTGTGAGGTCTGCCTCCGGTAAACAGAGGTCTGCCTCCTGTGAGGTCTGCCTCCGGTAAACAGAGGTCTGCCTCCTGTGAGGTCTGCCTCCGGTAAACAGAGGTCTGCCTCCTGTGAGGTCTGCCTCCGGTAAACAGAGGTCTGCCTCCTGTGAGGTCTGCCTCCGGTAAACAGAGGTCTGCCTCCTGTGAGGTCTGCCTCCGGTAAACAGAGGTCTGCCTCCTGTGAGGTCTGCCTCCGGTAAACAGAGGTCTGCCTCCTGTGAGGTCTGCCTCCGGTAAACAGAGGTCTGCCTCCTGTGAGGTCTGCCTCCGGTAAACAGAGGTCTGCCTCCTGTGAGGTCTGCCTCCGGTAAACAGAGGTCTGCCTCCTGTGAGGTCTGCCTCCGGTAAACAGAGGTCTGCCTCCTGTGAGGTCTGCCTCCGGTAAACAGAGGTCTGCCTCCTGTGAGGTCTGCCTCCGGTAAACAGAGGTCTGCCTCCTGTGAGGTCTGCCTCCGGTAAACAGAGGTCTGCCTCCTGTGAGGTCTGCCTCCGGTAAACAGAGGTCTGCCTCCTGTGAGGTCTGCCTCCTGTGAGGTCTGCCTCCGGTAAACAGAGGTCTGCCTCCTGTGAGGTCTGCCTCCGGTAAACAGAGGTCTGCCTCCTGTGAGGTCTGCCTCCGGTAAACAGAGGTCTGCCTCCTGTGAGGTCTGCCTCCGGTAAACAGAGGTCTGCCTCCTGTGAGGTCTGCCTCCGGTAAACAGAGGTCTGCCTCCTGTGAGGTCTGCCTCCTGTGAGGTCTGCCTCCGGTAAACAGAGGTCTGCCTCCTGTGAGGTCTGCCTCCGGTAAACAGAGGTCTGCCTCCTGTGAGGTCTGCCTCCGGTAAACAGAGGTCTGCCTCCTGTGAGGTCTGCCTCCGGTAAACAGAGGTCTGCCTCCTGTGAGGTCTGCCTCCGGTAAACAGAGGTCTGCCTCCTGTGAGGTCTGCCTCCGGTAAACAGAGGTCTGCCTCCTGTGAGGTCTGCCTCCGGTAAACAGAGGTCTGCCTCCTGTGAGGTCTGCCTCCGGTAAACAGAGGTCTGCCTCCTGTGAGGTCTGCCTCCGGTAAACAGAGGTCTGCCTCCTGTGAGGTCTGCCTCCGGTAAACAGAGGTCTGCCTCCTGTGAGGTCTGCCTCCGGTAAACAGAGGTCTGCCTCCTGTGAGGTCTGCCTCCGGTAAACAGAGGTCTGCCTCCTGTGAGGTCTGCCTCCGGTAAACAGAGGTCTGCCTCCTGTGAGGTCTGCCTCCGGTAAACAGAGGTCTGCCTCCTGTGAGGTCTGCCTCCGGTAAACAGAGGTCTGCCTCCTGTGAGGTCTGCCTCCGGTAAACAGAGGTCTGCCTCCTGTGAGGTCTGCCTCCGGTAAACAGAGGTCTGCCTCCTGTGAGGTCTGCCTCCGGTAAACAGAGGTCTGCCTCCTGTGAGGTCTGCCTCCGGTAAACAGAGGTCTGCCTCCGGTAACAGAGGTCTGCCTCCGGTAAACAGAGGTCTGCCTCCGGTAAACAGAGGTCTGCCTCCGGTAAACAGAGGTCTGCCTCCGGTAAACAGAGGTCTGCCTCCGGTAAACAGAGGTCTGCCTCCGGTAAACAGAGGTCTGCCTCCGGTAAACAGAGGTCTGCCTCCGGTAAACAGAGGTCTGCCTCCGGTAAACAGAGGTCTGCCTCCGGTAAACAGAGGTCTGCCTCCGGTAAACAGAGGTCTGCCTCCGGTAAACAGAGGTCTGCCTCCGGTAAACAGAGGTCTGCCTCCGGTAAACAGAGGTCTGCCTCCGGTAAACAGAGGTCTGCCTCCGGTAAACAGAGGTCTGCCTCCGGTAAACAGAGGTCTGCCTCCGGTAAACAGAGGTCTGCCTCCGGTAAACAGAGGTCTGCCTCCGGTAAACAGAGGTCTGCCTCCGGTAAACAGAGGTCTGCCTCCGGTAAACAGAGGTCTGCCTCCGGTAAACAGAGGTCTGCCTCCGGTAAACAGAGGTCTGCCTCCGGTAAACAGAGGTCTGCCTCCGGTAAACAGAGGTCTGCCTCCGGTAAACAGAGGTCTGCCTCCGGTAAACAGAGGTCTGCCTCCGGTAAACAGAGGTCTGCCTCCGGTAAACAGAGGTCTGCCTCCGGTAAACAGAGGTCTGCCTCCGGTAAACAGAGGTCTGCCTCCGGTAAACAGAGGTCTGCCTCCGGTAAACAGAGGTCTGCCTCCGGTAAACAGAGGTCTGCCTCCGGTAAACAGAGGTCTGCCTCCGGTAAACAGAGGTCTGCCTCCGGTAAACAGAGGTCTGCCTCCGGTAAACAGAGGTCTGCCTCCGGTAAACAGAGGTCTGCCTCCGGTAAACAGAGGTCTGCCTCCGGTAAACAGAGGTCTGCCTCCGGTAAACAGAGGTCTGCCTCCGGTAAACAGAGGTCTGCCTCCGGTAAACAGAGGTCTGCCTCCGGTAAACAGAGGTCTGCCTCCGGTAAACAGAGGTCTGCCTCCGGTAAACAGAGGTCTGCCTCCGGTAAACAGAGGTCTGCCTCCGGTAAACAGAGGTCTGCCTCCGGTAAACAGAGGTCTGCCTCCGGTAAACAGAGGTCTGCCTCCGGTAAACAGAGGTCTGCCTCCGGTAAACAGAGGTCTGCCTCCGGTAAACAGAGGTCTGCCTCCGGTAAACAGAGGTCTGCCTCCGGTAAACAGAGGTCTGCCTCCGGTAAACAGAGGTCTGCCTCCGGTAAACAGAGGTCTGCCTCCGGTAAACAGAGGTCTGCCTCCGGTAAACAGAGGTCTGCCTCCGGTAAACAGAGGTCTGCCTCCGGTAAACAGAGGTCTGCCTCCGGTAAACAGAGGTCTGCCTCCGGTAAACAGAGGTCTGCCTCCGGTAAACAGAGGTCTGCCTCCGGTAAACAGAGGTCTGCCTCCGGTAAACAGAGGTCTGCCTCCGGTAAACAGAGGTCTGCCTCCGGTAAACAGAGGTCTGCCTCCGGTAAACAGAGGTCTGCCTCCGGTAAACAGAGGTCTGCCTCCGGTAAACAGAGGTCTGCCTCCGGTAAACAGAGGTCTGCCTCCGGTAAACAGAGGTCTGCCTCCGGTAAACAGAGGTCTGCCTCCGGTAAACAGAGGTCTGCCTCCGGTAAACAGAGGTCTGCCTCCGGTAAACAGAGGTCTGCCTCCGGTAAACAGAGGTCTGCCTCCGGTAAACAGAGGTCTGCCTCCGGTAAACAGAGGTCTGCCTCCGGTAAACAGAGGTCTGCCTCCGGTAAACAGAGGTCTGCCTCCGGTAAACAGAGGTCTGCCTCCGGTAAACAGAGGTCTGCCTCCGGTAAACAGAGGTCTGCCTCCGGTAAACAGAGGTCTGCCTCCGGTAAACAGAGGTCTGCCTCCGGTAAACAGAGGTCTGCCTCCGGTAAACAGAGGTCTGCCTCCGGTAAACAGAGGTCTGCCTCCGGTAAACAGAGGTCTGCCTCCGGTAAACAGAGGTCTGCCTCCGGTAAACAGAGGTCTGCCTCCGGTAAACAGAGGTCTGCCTCCGGTAAACAGAGGTCTGCCTCCGGTAAACAGAGGTCTGCCTCCGGTAAACAGAGGTCTGCCTCCGGTAAACAGAGGTCTGCCTCCGGTAAACAGAGGTCTGCCTCCGGTAAACAGAGGTCTGCCTCCGGTAAACAGAGGTCTGCCTCCGGTAAACAGAGGTCTGCCTCCGGTAAACAGAGGTCTGCCTCCGGTAAACAGAGGTCTGCCTCCGGTAAACAGAGGTCTGCCTCCGGTAAACAGAGGTCTGCCTCCGGTAAACAGAGGTCTGCCTCCGGTAAACAGAGGTCTGCCTCCGGTAAACAGAGGTCTGCCTCCGGTAAACAGAGGTCTGCCTCCGGTAAACAGAGGTCTGCCTCCGGTAAACAGAGGTCTGCCTCCGGTAAACAGAGGTCTGCCTCCGGTAAACAGAGGTCTGCCTCCGGTAAACAGAGGTCTGCCTCCTGTGAGGTCTGCCTCCGGTAAACAGAGGTCTGCCTCCTGTGAGGTCTGCCTCCGGTAAACAGAGGTCTGCCTCCTGTGAGGTCTGCCTCCGGTAAACAGAGGTCTGCCTCCTGTGAGGTCTGCCTCCGGTAAACAGAGGTCTGCCTCCTGTGAGGTCTGCCTCCGGTAAACAGAGGTCTGCCTCCTGTGAGGTCTGCCTCCGGTAAACAGAGGTCTGCCTCCTGTGAGGTCTGCCTCCGGTAAACAGAGGTCTGCCTCCTGTGAGGTCTGCCTCCGGTAAACAGAGGTCTGCCTCCTGTGAGGTCTGCCTCCGGTAAACAGAGGTCTGCCTCCTGTGAGGTCTGCCTCCGGTAAACAGAGGTCTGCCTCCTGTGAGGTCTGCCTCCGGTAAACAGAGGTCTGCCTCCTGTGAGGTCTGCCTCCGGTAAACAGAGGTCTGCCTCCTGTGAGGTCTGCCTCCGGTAAACAGAGGTCTGCCTCCTGTGAGGTCTGCCTCCGGTAAACAGAGGTCTGCCTCCTGTGAGGTCTGCCTCCGGTAAACAGAGGTCTGCCTCCTGTGAGGTCTGCCTCCGGTAAACAGAGGTCTGCCTCCTGTGAGGTCTGCCTCCGGTAAACAGAGGTCTGCCTCCTGTGAGGTCTGCCTCCGGTAAACAGAGGTCTGCCTCCTGTGAGGTCTGCCTCCGGTAAACAGAGGTCTGCCTCCTGTGAGGTCTGCCTCCGGTAAACAGAGGTCTGCCTCCTGTGAGGTCTGCCTCCGGTAAACAGAGGTCTGCCTCCTGTGAGGTCTGCCTCCGGTAAACAGAGGTCTGCCTCCTGTGAGGTCTGCCTCCGGTAAACAGAGGTCTGCCTCCTGTGAGGTCTGCCTCCGGTAAACAGAGGTCTGCCTCCTGTGAGGTCTGCCTCCTGTGAGGTCTGCCTCCTGTGAGGTCTGCCTCCTGTGAGGTCTGCCTCCTGTGAGGTCTGCCTCCTGTGAGGTCTGCCTCCTGTGAGGTCTGCCTCCTGTGAGGTCTGCCTCCTGTGAGGTCTGCCTCCTGTGAGGTCTGCCTCCTGTGAGGTCTGCCTCCTGTGAGGTCTGCCTCCTGTGAGGTCTGCCTCCTGTGAGGTCTGCCTCCTGTGAGGTCTGCCTCCTGTGAGGTCTGCCTCCTGTGAGGTCTGCCTCCTGTGAGGTCTGCCTCTGGTAAACAGAGGTCTGCCTCCTGTGAGGTCTGCCTCCTGTGAGGTCTGCCTCCTGTGAGGTCTGCCTCCTGTGAGGTCTGCCTCCTGTGAGGTCTGCCTCCTGTGAGGTCTGCCTCCTGTGAGGTCTGCCTCCTGTGAGGTCTGCCTCCTGTGAGGTCTGCCTCCTGTGAGGTCTGCCTCCTGTGAGGTCTGCCTCCTGTGAGGTCTGCCTCCTGTGAGGTCTGCCTCCTGTGAGGTCTGCCTCCTGTGAGGTCTGCCTCCTGTGAGGTCTGCCTCCTGTGAGGTCTGCCTCCTGTGAGGTCTGCCTCCTGTGAGGTCTGCCTCCTGTGAGGTCTGCCTCCTGTGAGGTCTGCCTCCTGTGAGGTCTGCCTCCTGTGAGGTCTGCCTCCTGTGAGGTCTGCCTCTGGTAAACAGAGGTCTGCCTCCTGTGAGGTCTGCCTCCTGTGAGGTCTGCCTCCTGTGAGGTCTGCCTCCTGTGAGGTCTGCCTCCTGTGAGGTCTGCCTCCTGTGAGGTCTGCCTCCTGTGAGGTCTGCCTCCTGTGAGGTCTGCCTCCTGTGAGGTCTGCCTCCTGTGAGGTCTGCCTCCTGTGAGGTCTGCCTCCTGTGAGGTCTGCCTCCTGTGAGGTCTGCCTCCTGTGAGGTCTGCCTCCTGTGAGGTCTGCCTCCTGTGAGGTCTGCCTCCTGTGAGGTCTGCCTCCTGTGAGGTCTGCCTCCTGTGAGGTCTGCCTCCTGTGAGGTCTGCCTCCTGTGAGGTCTGCCTCCTGTGAGGTCTGCCTCCTGTGAGGTCTGCCTCCTGTGAGGTCTGCCTCCTGTGAGGTCTGCCTCCTGTGAGGTCTGCCTCCTGTGAGGTCTGCCTCCTGTGAGGTCTGCCTCCTGTGAGGTCTGCCTCCTGTGAGGTCTGCCTCCTGTGAGGTCTGCCTCCGGTAAACAGAGGTCTGCCTCCTGTGAGGTCTGCCTCCGGTAAACAGAGGTCTGCCTCCTGTGAGGTCTGCCTCCGGTAAACAGAGGTCTGCCTCCTGTGAGGTCTGCCTCCGGTAAACAGAGGTCTGCCTCCTGTGAGGTCTGCCTCCGGTAAACAGAGGTCTGCCTCCTGTGAGGTCTGCCTCCGGTAAACAGAGGTCTGCCTCCTGTGAGGTCTGCCTCCGGTAAACAGAGGTCTGCCTCCTGTGAGGTCTGCCTCCGGTAAACAGAGGTCTGCCTCCTGTGAGGTCTGCCTCCGGTAAACAGAGGTCTGCCTCCTGTGAGGTCTGCCTCCGGTAAACAGAGGTCTGCCTCCTGTGAGGTCTGCCTCCGGTAAACAGAGGTCTGCCTCCTGTGAGGTCTGCCTCCTGTGAGGTCTGCCTCCTGTGAGGTCTGCCTCCGGTAAACAGAGGTCTGCCTCCTGTGAGGTCTGCCTCCTGTGAGGTCTGCCTCCTGTGAGGTCTGCCTCCGGTAAACAGAGGTCTGCCTCCTGTGAGGTCTGCCTCCTGTGAGGTCTGCCTCCTGTGAGGTCTGCCTCCTGTGAGGTCTGCCTCCTGTGAGGTCTGCCTCCTGTGAGGTCTGCCTCCTGTGAGGTCTGCCTCCTGTGAGGTCTGCCTCCTGTGAGGTCTGCCTCCTGTGAGGTCTGCCTCCTGTGAGGTCTGCCTCCTGTGAGGTCTGCCTCCTGTGAGGTCTGCCTCCTGTGAGGTCTGCCTCCTGTGAGGTCTGCCTCCTGTGAGGTCTGCCTCCTGTGAGGTCTGCCTCCTGTGAGGTCTGCCTCCTGTGAGGTCTGCCTCCTGTGAGGTCTGCCTCCTGTGAGGTCTGCCTCCTGTGAGGTCTGCCTCCTGTGAGGTCTGCCTCCTGTGAGGTCTGCCTCCTGTGAGGTCTGCCTCCTGTGAGGTCTGCCTCCTGTGAGGTCTGCCTCCTGTGAGGTCTGCCTCCTGTGAGGTCAGTCCCTTATTTATAGAGGCCTGCCTCCGTGGCGACGCCTGCCTCCGTGGCGACGCCTGCCTCCGTGGCGACGCCTGCCTCCGTGGCGACGCCTGCCTCCGTGGCGACGCCTGCCTCCGCGGCGACGCCTGCCTCCGCGGCGACGCCTGCCTCCGCGGCGACGCCTGCCTCCGCGGCGACGCCTGCCTCCGCGGCGACGCCTGCCTCCGCGGCGACGCCTGCCTCCGCGGCGACGCCTGCCTCCGCGGCGACGCCTGCCTCCGCGGCGACGCCTGCCTCCGCAACTTGATGACCCAATGGTGCTGAGTGAGGTCTTGAGGCTCCTGAATGAGCCTCTACATGGTCCTGAGGCTCCTGAATGAGGCCCTGGCTGGAGCTCAATGAGGAACAACTCATAGAGGAACATCTCATAGAAAGAACCACGAAGCTTTTCCTCCTCCTTCACCGACTTTCCTCTTTGACCATTTCTCTGTCGCCTATATGCTCATAATTAAGCAATTCCCAACTCTCCCGATTAACTAATCGTCTTCATCAGCCTCTAATTAACCAGTTACCTTCATCACCAGCTTCTTGGTCACCAAGTGGAAGGACCTCCGCGCGGGCAACATCATCCGCCTGAGGAGAAAAACCTTCATCCCCGTAAGTGCTTCTGATTTAAGTAATGACAGATTTATTGGCTTTTCTCCAGCCTCATATTTCATTGAATTGGATGTAATTAATTGGATTTTCTCCAGGCAGACATCCTCCTCCTCTCCTGCTCGGAGCCCAACAGCCTCTGCTACACGGAGACGGCTGAGCTGGACGGGTAAGACCTTCTGGCCCATTCCTGACCCTCGTTAAGGCCTCGTTAAGCCCACCCCGACCCTCAGTTCCCTCGACCTCGACCCAAACTCGACGCGACCCTCAGTTCCCTCGATCTGAACTCGACGCGACCCTCGAGGCCCCCGCCCCTACCTCAATTCGACCCTCAATTCCACTGCCTCTCCGCCTAGCCACCCCAGCTCCGCCTAACAAAGATCCGACTCTCCACTGACTCTCGGCCTAGCAAAGCTCGGCCCAACTGACCAAGCTTAGCCTCACGAATCAACCACAGCCTCACGAAGCCCGACCTGAGCCCTACAGCCCGACCTGAGCCCTACAGCCCGACCTGAGCCCTACAGCCCGACCTGAGCCCTACAGCCCGACCTGAGCCCTACAGCCCGACCTGAGCCCTACAGCCCGACCTGAGCCCTACAGCCCGACCTGAGCCCTACAGCCCGACCTGAGCCCTACAGCCCGACCAACACTTGCCCTAACCCTAAGCCAACCATAACCATAACCCTAACCCTTAACCTAAGCTTAACCCTAATCTTAAGCCTAACCTTAGCACTAAACCTAACACTAAACCCTAAACCTTACCATAACCCTTACCAAAACCCTAACCCTAACCCAAATCCCAGAGTCCTGGGGGTCTCTAGAAAGGTCAGGGGGTCCTTTAGAAGGATCCTGAGGGTCTCTAGAATGCTCTGGGGGAACTTTGCAGAGTCCTGGGTGTCTCTAGAAGGGTCTGGGGGCCTTTAGAATGGTTCTCGGGGGTTCTAGAAAGGTTTTAGCATCTTTAGAAGGATCCTGAGTGTCTCTAGAATGGTCTGGGGGCCTTTAGAATAGTCCTGTGGGCTCTAGAAGGGTCTGGGGACCCTTTACCCGAATATCTAACCCTAAACCAAACCTTAACCCTAACCCTAACACCTAAAACTAAACCTAACCCTAACACTTGCCCTAACTCTAACCCTGACCCGTGACCCTTACCCCTGACTTTCTGACCTCTTTGCCAGAACCAGAACCTCAAGGCTGAGTTGCTACATAGTCCTGGGCTCTTAGACACCAGCCCAGACGACCACCTCACCTTCTCACACCAGTTACTGGCACGAAGCTTGGCCTCTCTGAATCCTCCTGATGGACCTGCAAGAAAATACATGCTTGGACGTAACCCAAGTGGAAAGGCAGCTCCCAGCAAATCCCACCTCCTGGTACATTACCTTGACCCCTCACCCACCCGGACACCATCATCTTGGGCTGACATGTCGAGGATGAGCTCCACCTGGAAACCACAAGCACTAAAGGACTTCAGAGGCTGCAAGACACGTGAGCAACGACTGCTGCTTCACACAACTCACCTGTGCTCTCCTCATCCTATCCAGCTCCTCCCACACTCTCCTGCTTTACCCATTGCCTTGTGCCTTCAAAGCAAAAACAAACCCCATTATCTAGCTGTAAAGCCACCACTCACATCTTCCCACCGACAACCACAGCAGACACACCTGGCTCTGACACTCTACCTGCACACAACTCCATCCCTGCCCCTCGGAGCACAGCTCACCCTCTACATCTGAAAAACACAACAGCAAAGGAGTCGCCCTGACTCTTCACAGTAACTAAAGAACTCCAAGCCTCTTCCCTGCTTGTACTCGAAGGGCCTCTACTGCCCATCACAGCCAAGCAAAGCTCGTCCACAACCAAACCCAAACGTTAAGTGCTGCTCCCTCGGTGTTCAAAACCCTTCGTTACTGCTCCAATGGCTTCTCCCACACAGTTTTGATCATCCCCTTCGTAGCTCCAGAGACTAACAGAAACTACCCTCTTCACATATCACAACTAGGGCTGCTCCTTCTGCCACGTAACAGATGGCCCTAGACTGCAACTTCTCATCACATCAAAACATTAAGCACAAAATCAGGCCAGAAGACCTCTGCTGATTCTTCTCACCTCCTCTGCACACCAGGCAGAGCAGCTCCAACCACACACAAAGACACACAGAACACAAACACACAAGACACACACCATGAACTAGGGACAAAAGAGAAGTCACGGCAACAAGGAGGACTCCTGGGACCACACATCCCAATGGGCAAAGGACAGGGTTCCCAGGGAGAACCTACAGCAGCCCTGGATAAGCCAAGAACCGAGCATGGTTCCAAGGAGATGGGGACACAACGGACGAGATGAAGGGGCGAGATGCACCTTTTGAAGACCTAAAGATGCAGAGGAGGCGCAGAACAAATCCCAGAAAAAGGATCAAGAGGACATCAAGACCTGCAGAATATTTCAGACACGGCACAGCGACTACACAAACTAGACAGCAACACCAGATAGAGGCAGGAACTGCCCTGCCCGGGCAGGGTTTGGGCTGACAAGGAGGCCCCTCTGCCTTCACCCACCCAAAGAGAGCTCTCCCTGCACAGACCTCTCCCCTAGGCTGCCTTCAAATCCCATCCCTGCTATCCCCAAGCCACCTCCCGCTTCCTAACTCTGCTCCCTCAACTTAGCTTTCCGAAGGTCACAAATGAAGCTCTCCTCGGCCAAAGCTGCTCAAGTCACGTCCACTAATGGAAATAATCCTGCAGTCACCGGCTTCCTCTTCAGTATCTACAAGAAAAAAAACAAACAGAGAAGCAAAGTGTCATAATACAAAACCACTCCAGGCTTTAGGAGCTCAATTCCAGAAAAGCAGTGCCCGAGCTAACAGAAATTTTTATCCCCCATAAGGTTTCAGCAACAAACTGCAGAGACTCTAGGATCAATGCATCACCCCCTCCCCTCAACCTAGAATAAAGAACAGCAACAAGTTGCCCCATAGACAAAGCCCTCATCAGACACAAGCAGTAGAAACAGCTGCAAAGCTCTGATCTCAAGGGAAACCAGAGGCTGAATAACCTCTCTAGCTAAGGCCTGGGGCTTATATACCCCCTGGGCCTTCACAGACATCACCTGTGAATGGGGTGAACTCTCTCAAAGGTATCAATATGGTCTGGGGAGCAGCTGTGTTTGATTGACTCTACTTGACATTCTGGGCAAGAGTGATTCTATGACTCTGCCCAGTGGTGCAGCCTTTTCAGATCCCTTTATCATAGAATAGAATCATAGAACAACCGGGCTGGAAGGGACCCATCGGATCTTCTAGTCCAACCATTCCTATCTAACACTAAACCAAGTCCCTCAAGACCTCATCCACCTGTGCCTTAAACACCTCCAGGGAAGGGGAATCAACCACCTCCCTGGGCAGCCTATTCCAATGCCCAATGACCCTTTCCATGAAAAACTTCCTCCTAATCTCCAACCTAAATCTCCCCTGGTGGAGCTTGAGGCCATTCCCTCTTGTCCTGTCCCCTGTCCCTTGGGAGAAGAGCCCAGCTCCCTCCTCTCTACAACCTCCCTTCAGGTAGTTGTAGAGAGTAATGAGGTCTCCTCTCAGCCTCCTCTTCTCCTGGATAAACACCCCCAGCTCTCTCAGCTGCTCCTCATAGGGCCTGTTCTCCAGCCCCTTCACCAGCCTCGTTGCTCTTCTCTGGACTCGCTCCAGAGCCTCAACATCCTTCTTGTGCTGAGGGGCCCACAACTGAACACAGGATTCAAGCAGCGGCTTCACCAATGCTGAGTCCAGAGGGAGAATAACCTCCCTGGCCCTGCTGGTCACACCATTTCTGATCCAAGCCAGGATGCCATTGGCCTTCTTGGCCACCTGGGCACACTGCTGGCTCATGTTCAGTCGACCAACACCCCCAGGTCCCTCTCCTCCTGGCAGCTTTCTAGCCAGACTTCTCCTAGTCTGTAGCTCTGCATAGGGTTGTTGTGCCCCAAGTGCAGGACCCGGCATTTGGCCGTGTTAAACCTCATCCCATTGGACTCAGCCCATGGATCCAGCCTGTTTAGATCTGTTTGCAGAGCCTCCCTACCCTCCAGCAGATCCACACTTCCACCCAGCTTAGTGTTGTCTGCAAACTTGCTAAGGGTACCCTCAGTGCCCTCATCCAGGTCATTGATGAAGACATTGAACAGGGTTGGACCCAGCACTGAGCCCTGGGGGACACCACTTGTCACTGGCCTCCAGCTGGACTTAACACCATTTCCCACCACTCTCTGGGCCCTCCATCCAGCCAGTTTTCCATCCAGGAGAGTGTGTGCCTGTCCAGGCCAGAGGTGACAGTTTCTGAAGCAGAATACTCTGAGAAACTGTGTCAAAGGCTTTGCTGAAGTCCAGGAAGATACATCCACAGCCTTTTCCTCGTCCAGCAGCCGAGTCACTTTGTCATAGAAGGCGATCAGGTTGGTTTGGCAAGACCTGCCTTTTGTGAACCCATGTTGGCTGCGCCTGATCACCCGGTTCTCTTGCATGTGCTTCATGACAGCTCTCAAGATCACCTGTTCCATGACTTTCCCTGCACTGAGGTCAGACTGACTGGTCTGGAGTTCCCCGGATCCTCCCTGTGACCCTTCTTGTAGATGGGCACAACATCAGTCTCCAGTCCAGCGGTACCTCCCCAATCTTCCAGGACTGCTGGAAGATGATGGAAAGGGGTTTGGCCAATACATCCACCAGCTCCCTCAATACCCCAGGATGTATCCCATCTGGCCCCATAGACTTGTGGGTGTCTAGTTGGCCCTCACTTCCCACGCTCGACCCCCCGTTCCCACGACCCAGTTAGCTCGACCCCCCGTTCCCACGACCCAGTTAGCTCGACCCCCCGTTCCCACGACCCCCCTGACTCTCATTTCCCTCGACCCCAACCCCGATCTCAACTCGACCCTCAGTTCCCTCGACCCCGATCCTCAGTTCCACTGCCTCTCCGCCTAGCCAACCCAGCTTCGCCTAACAAAGATCCGACTCTCCACTGACACGACCCGACTCTCCACTGACTCTCGGCCTAGCAAAGCTCGGCCCAACTGACCAAGCTTAGCCTCACGAATCAACCACAGCCTCACAAAGCTCAACCTGAGCCCTACAGCCCGACCAACACTTGCCCTAACCCTAAGCAAACCATAACCCTAACCCTAAACCTTAACCTAAGCTTAACCCTAATCTTAAGCCTAACCTTAGCACTAAACCTAACACCAACCCCTAAACCTAACCATAACCCTTACCAAAACCCTAACCCTAACCCAAATCCCAGAGTCCTGGGGGTCTCTAGAAGGGTCTGGGGGCCTTTAGAATGGTTCTCAGGAGTTCTAGAAGGGTCTTAGCCTCTTTAGAAGGGTCCTGGGTGCCTCTAGAAGGGTCCTATGGGCTCTAGAAGGGTCTGGGGACCCTAACCCTAATACCTAACCCTAACCTTAACTCTAACCTTAACCCTAATCCTAACCCTAACACCTAAAACTAAACCTAACCCTAACACTTGCCCTAACTCTAACCCTGACCCGTGACCCTGACCCCTGACTTTCTGACCTCTTTGCCAGAGCCAGGAACTCAAGGCCGAGTTGCTACATAGTCCTGGGCTCTTAGACACCAGTTCAGACGACCACCTCACCTTCTCACACCAGTTACTGGCACGAAGCTTGGCCTCTCTGAATCCACCTGATGGACCTGCAAGAAAATACATGCTTGGACGTAACCCAAGTGGAAAGGCAGCTCCCAGCAAATCCCACCTCCTGGTACATTACCTTGACCCCTCACCCACCCGGACACCATCATCTTGGGCTGACATGTCGAGGATGAGCTCCACCTGGAAACCACAAGCAGTAAAGAACTTCAGAGGCTGCAAGACACATGAGCAACGACTGCTGCTTCACACAACTCACCTGTGCTCTCCTCATCCTATCCAGCTCCTCCCACACTCTCCTGCTTTACCCATTGCCGTGTGCCTTCAAAGCAAAAACAAACCCCATTATCTAGCTGTAAAGCCACCACTCACATCTTCCCACCGACAACCAGAGCAGACACACCTGGTTCTGACACTCTACCTGCACACAACTCCATCCCTGCCCCTCGGAGCACAGCTCACCCTCTACATCTGAAAAACACAACAGCAAAGGAGTCACCCTGACTCTTCACAGTAACTAAAGAACTCCAAGCCTCTTCCCTGCTTGTACTCGAAGGGCCTCTACTGCCCATCACAGCCAAGCAAAGCTCGTCCACAACCAAACCCAAACGTTAAGTGCTGCTCCCTCAGCATTCAAAACCCTTCGTTACTGCTCCAATGGCTTCTCCCACACAGTTTTGATCATCCCCTTCGTAGCTCCAGAGACTAACAGAAACTACCCTCTTCACATATCACAACTAGGGCTGCTCCTTCTGCCACGTAACAGATGGCCCTAGACTGCAACTTCTCATCACATCAAAACATTAAGCACAAAATCAGGCCAGAACAGCTCTGCTGACTCTTCTCACCTCCTCTGCAAACCAGGCAGAGCAGCTCCAACCACACACAAAGACACACAGAACACAAACACACAAGACACACACCATGAACTAGGGACAAAAGAGAAGTCACGGCAACAAGGAGGACTCCTGGGACCACACATCCCAATGGGCAAAGGACAGGGCTCTGAGGGAGAGCCTACAGCAGCCCTGGATAAGCCAAGAACCGTGCATGGTTCCAAGGAGATGGGGACACAACGGACGAGATGAACGGGCAAGATGCACCTTTTGAAGACCTAAAGATGCAGAGGAGGCGCAGAACAAGTCCCAGAAAAAGGATCAAGAGGACATCAAGACCTGCAGAATATTTCAGACACGGCACAGCGACTACACAAACTAGACAACAACACCAGATAGAGGCTGGAACTGCCCTGCCCGGGCAGGGTTTGGGCTGACAAGGAGGCCCCTCTGCCTTCACCCACCCAAAGAGAGCTCTCCCTGCACAGATCTCTCCCCTAGGCTGCCTTCAAATCCCATCCCTGCTATCCCCAAGCCACCTCCCGCTTCCTAACTCTGCTCCCTCAACTTAGCTTTCCGAAGGCCACAAATGAAGCTCTCCTCGGCCAAAGCTGCTCAAGTCACGTCCACTAATGGAAATAATCCTGCAGTCACCGGCTTCCTCTTCAGTATCTACAAGAAAAAAAACAAACAGAGAAGCAAAGTGTCATAATACAAAACCACTCCAGGCTTTAGGAGCTCAATTCCAGAAAAGCAGTGCCCGAGCTAACAGAAATTTTTATCCCCCATAAGGTTTCAGCAACAAACTGCAGAGACTCTAGGATCAATGCATCACCCCCTCCCCTCAACCTAGAATAAAGAACAGCAACAAGTTGCCCCATAGACAAAGCCCTCATCAGACACCATCAGACACAAGCAGTAGAAACAGCTGCAAAGCTCTGATCTCAAGGGAAACCAGAGGCTGAATGACCACCCCAGGCAAGGCCTGGGGCTTATATACCCCCTGGGCCTTCACAGACATCACCTGTGAATGGGGTGAACTCTCTCAAAGGTATCAATATGGTCTGGGGAGCAGCTGTGTTTGATTGACTCTACTTGACCCTAACCCTAACCCTAACCCTTGCCTTAACCCAACCATAACCGTAACCCTAACCCTAAACCTAAACCTAAAATTAACCCTAATCTTAAGCCTAACCCTAACACTAACCCCTAAACCTAACCATAACCCTTAGACTTACCAAAACTCTAACACAACCCTAAACCTAACCCTAACCCTAATCTTTAAACTAATGCTAACCCTAAAAAAAACCCAGGGTCCTGGGGGTCTCTAGAAAGGTCAGTGGGGGCTTTAGAAGGGTCCTGAGGGCCTCTAGAATGCTCTGGGAGCACTTTGAAGAGTCCTGGGGTTCTCTAGAAGGGTCTGGGGACACTAACCCCTAACCCTAAAGCTCAACTTGAGCCTAACCCCTAAACCTCAACTTGAGCCTAAACCCTAAAGCTCAACTTGAGCCTAACCCCTA
Source organism: Coccyzus lansbergi (assembly GCA_033558105.1). Lineage (NCBI taxonomy): Eukaryota > Metazoa > Chordata > Aves > Cuculiformes > Coccyzidae > Coccyzus > Coccyzus lansbergi. Next base: position 172,788 of record JAUMJK010001522.1, on the reverse strand, counting down.
AACCTCAACTAGAGCCTAAGCCTCAACTGGAGCCTAAACCTCAACTAGAGCCTAAGCCCTAGAGCCTAAGCCTCAACTAGACCCTAAGCCCTAGAGCCTAAACCTCAACTAGAGCCTAAACCTCAACTAGAGCCTAAGCCCTAGAGCATAAACCTCAACTAGAGCCTAAGCCCTAGAGCCTAAGCCTCAACTAGAGCCTAAACCCTAGAGCCTAAGCCTCAACTAGAGCCTAAACCTCAACTAGAGCCTAAGCCCTAGAGCATAAACCTCAACTAAACCCTAAGCCCTAGAGCCTAAACCTCAACTAAACCCTAAGCACTACAGCCTAAGCCTAAGCCCTACAGCCTAAGGCTCAGCCACAGCCTAATCCTCAACCACGGCCTAAGCCTAAGCCCTACAGCTTAGGCTTTGGCTCTAGTTAGGGCTTAGGTTATAGTTGGGGCTTGGGGCTTGGGACTGGGATGGGACTGGGTTGTAGCTGGGATGGGGGTGGGATGGGACTGGGATGGAGCTGAGATGGGACTGGGATGGATCTGGGATGGATCTGGGATGGGAGTGGGATGGAGGTGGGATTGGACTGGGATGGAGCTGAGATGGGACTGGGATGGGACTGGGATCAATCTGGGATTGAACTGGGATTGACCTGGGCTGGAGGAGGTGCTCGAGTGGAGCTGGACTGTTGCTGGGCAGCAGCTCCTCCTCCCCCGGAGCACCTCAAACTGGTTCAACTGGTCCGACCAGTCCGAGCGGTGGCCGCAGGAGGCACCTGAGAAGGTGGAAACTGGGAGGAACCATCACCCCCCAAGGTCCTTCAGGTGGGTGGGAAGTCGTGTGTGTCCCCCCCCCAACCCCCGAGCCCTCAGGTCCTTCCGGCGTCTTCTCCAGCCTCTCCCACCACCTTCCACCAGTTGGATCTCCACCTCCCACCAGTTGGACCTCCAGGAGGGCAACGGAAGCATCTCCCGACCCTTCGGCTTCCGACTAAAGGTTGCTCCTTGATCACCTGTCGTGGAGATAACGTTGGTTAATGGTCAATGACCTCCGACCTCCTCCAACTCCGACGCTGCAATTACAGCTTTAATTAATCCATTTTTAACGAGGGGAGGAGAGGCTCTCCCAGGGCTTGGCCTGAGGTTACGGGTTGGGGAGAAGGGAAAGAGGAGACTGAAGGCGCTTCAGGCTCCGGGTGGGTGCAGGATGGTGCTGAGGGAGGTGCTGAGGGGCCTGGATGGTGCTGAGGGACCTGGATGGTGCTGAGAGGGTCCTGACGGTCCTGGGTGGGTCCTGAGGGTCCTGAGTGGGTCCTGCGGGTCTTGGGTGGCTCCTGGTTGGTTGCAGGATGATGCTGAGTGAGGTGCTGAGGGATCCTGGATGGTGCTGAGGGGCCTGGATGAGGTTGTGGAAGGTGCTGGGAGGGTCCTGGTGGTCCTGGGTGGGTCCTCAAGGTCCTGGATGAGGCTGTGGATGGTCCTGAGGGTCCTGGATGAGCTTCTGGATGGTGCTGGGAGGGTCCTGATGGTGCTGGATGAGGGTCTGGATGGTGCTGATGATCCTGGATGAGGGTCTGGATGGTCCTGAGGGTCCTGGATGAGGCTGTGGATGGTGCTGGGAGGGTCCTGGTGGTGCTGGATGAAGTTCTATGTGGTCCTCAGGGTCCTGGGTGGGTCCTGAGGGTCCTGAGTGTGTCCAGGGGGTCCTGGGTGGGTCTTGAGGCTCCTGGGTGGCTCCTGTTGGTCGCAGGATGGTGCTGGGTGAGGTCCTGGTGGTGCTGAATGCGCTACTGAATGGTCTTGCTGGTCCTGGATGAGATTCTGGATGGTGCTGGGAAGGGCCTGATGGTGCTGGATGAGCTTCTGATGGTGCTGAGAGGGTTCTGAGGGTCCTAGGTTGGTACTGAGGGTCCTGGTTGGCTCCCGGTTGGTCGCTGGATGGTGCTGAGTGAGGTCCTGGTGGTGCTGGATGATGTTCAGGATTGTGCTGGGAGGAACCTGGTGGTCCTGGGTGGGTCCTGAGGGTCCTGGATGAGGCTCTGGATGGTGCTTGGAGGGTCCTGAGAGTCCTGGATGAGGCTCTGGATGGTGCTGAGAGGGTCCTGAGGGTCATGAGTGGGTCCTGAGTGGGTCTTGAGGGTCCTGGGTGGCTCCTGGGTGGTCGCAGGATGGTGCTGAGGGAGGTTCTGGTGGTGCTGGTTGAAGTTCTATATGGTCCTGAGGGTCCTGGATGAGCTTCTGGATGGTGCTGGGAGGGTCCTGATGGTGCTAGATGAGGGTCTGACGGGTGCTGAGAGGGTCCTGAGGGTCCTGGGTGGGTCCAGATGGTCCTGGATGAGCTTCTGGATGGTGCTGGTGGTGCTGGATGAAAGTCTGGATGGTCCTGATGATCCTGGATGAGGTTCTGGATGGTCCTGAGGGTCCTGGATGAGGCTATGGATGGTCCTGGGTGGGTCCTGAGGGTCTTGGGTGGGTCCTGAGGGTCCTGAGTGTGTCCTGATGGTCTTGGGTGGCTCCTGGTTGGTCGCAGGATGGTGCTGAGTGAGGTGCTGAGGGGTCCTGAATGGCACTGAGAGGCCTGGATGAGGTTGTGGAAGGTACTGGGAGGGTCCTGAGGGTCCTGGGTGGGTCCTGAAGGTCCTAGATGAGCTTCTGGATGGTGCTGGGAGGGTCCTGGTGGTGCTGGATTAGGTTCTATGTGGTCCTGAGGGTCCTGGGTGGGTCTGGAGGGTCCTGGATGAGGCTGTGGATGGTGCTGGGAGGGTCCTGGTGGTGCTGGATGAAGTTCTATGTGGTCCTGAGGGTCCTGGTTTGGTCCTGAGGGTCGTGGGTGAGGGTCTTGATGGTGCTGAGGGTCCTGGATGAGGCTCTGGATAGTCCTGAGGGTCCTGGATAGTCCTGGTGGTCCTGGATGAGGGTCTGGATGGCCCTGAGGGTCCTGGATGAGCTTCTGGATGGTGCTGAGAGGGTCCTGAGGGTCATGAGTGGGTCTTGAGGGTCCTGGGTGGCTCCTGGGTGGTCGCAGGATGATGCTGAGTGAGGTCCTGGTGGTGCTGGATGATGTTCAGGATGGTGCTGAGAGGGTCCTGAGGGTCATGAGTGGGTCCTGAGTGTCCTGAGTGGGTCTTGAGGGTCCTGGGTGGCTCCTGGGTGGTCGCAGGATGGTGCTGAGGGAGGTTCTGGTGGTGCTGGTTGAAGTTCTATATGGTCCTGAGGGTCCTGGATGAGCTTCTGGATGGTGCTGGGAGGGTCCTGATGGTGCTGGATGAGGGTCTGACGGGTGCTGAGAGGGTCCTGAGGGTCCTGGGTGGGTCCAGATGGTCCTGGATGAGCTTCTGGATGGTGCTGGTGGTGCTGGATGAAAGTCTGGATGGTCCTGATGATCCTGGATGAGGTTCTGGATAGTCCTGAGGGTCCTGGATGAGGTTCAGGATGGTGCTGGGAGGGTCCTGGTGGTCCTAGGTGGGTCCTAAGGGTCCTGAGGGGGTCCTGAAGGTCATGGGTGAGCTTCTGGATGGTGCTGGGAGGGTCCTGGTTGTCCTGGATGAGTTCTGGATGGTGCTTGGAGGGTCCTGATGGTCCTGGATGAGAGTCTGGATGGTCCTGAGAGTCCAGGATGAGGGTCTGGATGGAGCTGGGAGGGTCCTGGTGGTGCTGGATGAGGGTCTGGATGGTCCTGAGGGTCCTGGATGAGGCTCTGGATCGTCCTGGGTGGGTCCTCATGGTCCTGGATGAGGTTCTATGTGGTCCTCATGGTCCTAGATGAGGCTCTGGATGGTCCTGAGGGTCCTGGATGAGCTTCTAGATGGTCCTGATGGTCCTGGATGAGGCTCTGGATGGTCCTGATGGTGCTGGATGAGGCTCTGGATGGTCCTGAGTGAGGTCCTGAGGGTCCTGGAGCAGGAGCGGAGGGAGCATTGAGCTCCCAGGCAGCAGCCTCCTTACCCGAGGAAGCTTAATGAAGCCCTCATGGAATATTCATCATCTCCTTTCGAAGCCCTAATTAAGGCGATTAAGCTCGTTAAATAATAGAAGAGGCATGGAGGTGGCCAAGGGGCCGGTGGAGGTGGCCAAGGGGCTGGTGGAGGTGGCCAAGGGGCCGGTGGAGGTGGCCAAGGGGCCAATGGAGGTGGCCAAGGAGGAGAGAGGTGGAAGGAGAAGAAGGAGGAAGGAGAAGGAAGGAGAAAGGAGGTGGAGACATGACCCATTGGGTCTCTCCCGACCTGGTGGCCTCTCGGTTGTCTTCTCCTCGTCCAGGGCCACTGCGATGGCCGAGAGGGACTCGGTGGCCACCCTGGAGGAGGACTGGCCACCCAACGACGAGGAGCTGCCCTACAGCGACGAGGAGACCGAGGACGAGGTGGACGGTCGGAGAGCTGGAGGTGATGCCGAGAGGAACCGTGGAGACACCAAGAGTCGTCGGGAGACCTCGAGGAAAGGTAATGGGACAACTCGGAGGAGAAGGTTGAGGAACTTGCAGGAGAAGGATAAGAGTCAGAGGAGGAGGATGAGACTTGGAGGAGGAGGATGAGACTCGGAGGAGAAGGTTGAGGAACTCGGAGCAGAAGGTCGAGAGCAAGAAGGGACTTCCACCCCAACAAACCTCCCTCTGAGACATCTCCACCTCCTCGTAGACCTCCCGAGTGGTCCCTTAACCTTTAATTTGAATCGTTAATTAAGACGATTAACCCACAAACTGGTTTTCTCCTCGTGTCTCTCCCAGAGTGCAGTTGGCAGGTCCAAGCCAACGACCACCTCTTCCACCAGCAGCCCCAGTTCAGGAGGAGGACCTTCCTCTGCTTCTCCAGGAGCAGATATGCCGTGAGTGGCCTTTATCTCCATGACCTGACCTCCTAGGACTGGAGAAGAACCAGGTTGAGGAGCCCCACGAGGTCATAGATTCATAGAAGAACCAGGTTGAGGAGCCCCACGAGGTCATCGAGTCCAACTCTTCCCATCAACCGCTCAACTGTGTCCCTCAAGCTCCTCGTCCCTCAAGCTCCTCATCCCTCGAGGCCCCTGAAGGTCCCACGAGAGGAGGAGGTCCCACCTCTTGGTTTCTCCGCAGGGCAACGCGATCCGGACCTCCAAGTACAACCTCCTCAGCTTCTTGCCCCTCAACCTCCTGGAGCAGTTCAAGCGAGCGGCCAACTCCTACTTCCTCGTCCTCCTCATCCTCCAGGTGAGAGAAGTGCTCCTCAAGCTCCTCCGTCCACCTTGAACCTTCTCCCGGGAAGGTCCATGAGGAGGTGCAGAGAAGCCATGAGGCCTTCGAACCCCTTCGTCCACCTTGAACCTTCTCCCACCTTGAACCTCCTCCCAGGAAGGTCCATGAGGAGGTGCAGAGAAGCCATGAGGCCTTTGAGCCCTTTCATCCACCTTGAACCTTCTCCCACCTTGAACCTCCTCCCAGGAAGGTTCACGAGGAGGTGGGGAGAAGCCACGAGGCCTTTGAGCCCCTTCATCCCACTTGAACCTTTTCCCACCTTGAACCTTCTCCTGGGAAGGTCCATGAGGAGGTGGGGAGAAGCTATGAGGCCTTCGAGCCTCTTCGTCCATCTTGAGCCTTCTCCCGGGAAGGTCCACGAGGAGGTGGAGAGAAGCCATGAGGCCTTCGAGCCCCTTCGTCCACCTTGAACCTTCTCCTGGGAAGGTCCTCGAGGAGGTGGAGAGAAGCCACGAGGCCTTTGAGCCCCTTCGTCCACCTTGAACCTTCTCCTGGGAAGGTCCATGAGGAGGTGGAGAGAAGCCATGAGGCCTTCGAGCCTCTTTGTCCAACTTGAACCTTCTCCCACCTTGAACCTTCTCCCGGGAAGGTCCACGAGGAGGTGGAGAGAAGCCACCAGGTCTCCCCCTCAGCCTCCTCTCCTCCAGCCTGAAGCCTCATAGATCCCTCAGAGCTCCTCCTCCAGCCCCTTCTCCACCTTCTCCACATCTTCCTCACGGTGACAACCTCAAGATTCGAGGTTCAACCTCACCAGATGGAGATGACGACCTCAAGATGGGAGGTTCGGCCTCACCGGATGGAGAACACCTCATCTTTTAGGACTTTTTGTTTGTTTTCTTCTTCCAGTGCATCCCTCAGCTCTCAACTCTCGCTTGGTACACGACGCTGGTCCCTTTGCTCCTCGTCCTGGGCACGACGGCCCTGAAGGACCTGGCGGACGACATCGTAAGGAGCTCGTTAGCCGCTTAACGAACGAGAAACGAGTTCATTTCTCAGTTTGGAGCAGCTCGTCCTCTTCGTCCTCTTCTGCCTCCTCCAGGCTCGTCACCGCACGGACAACGAGGTCAACAATCGGACGTGCGAAGTCGTCAGGGACGGGAGGTTCGTATCATTCTTCGCGGCTCGTTCAGCTCGTTAAGAAGCTTCCCGACCCCCTAACGAAGCCGTTTCCCGTGAGGAAACTCTTTCCCATAAGGAGAATTGAGCTTTTGGGTCATTAAGGTGGGAAGAGGTAATTAGGATGGAAGAGGAAGGCAATGGAGGTGGCTGAGAGGCTGGTGGAGGTGGCCAAGGGGCTGGTGGAGGTGGCCAAGGGGCTGATTGAGGTGGTCAAGGGGCTGGTGGAGGTGGCCAAGGGGCTGGTGGAGGTAGCCAAGGGGCATGGAGGTGGCCAAGGGGCTGGTGGAGGTGGCTAAGAGGCTGGTGGAGGTGGCCAAGGTGGTCTTCCTCCTCCTCCTCCTTCCACCTCTCTCCTAGATGAGTTCTTCCTCTATGAGTCCTTCCTCTATGAGGTCTTCCTATGCAACTTGATGACCCAAAGGTGCTGAGTGAGGTCCTGAGGGTCCTGGATGAGGCTCTGGATGGTCCTGAGGGTCCTGGATGAGCTTCTGGATGGTCCTGAGGGTCCTGGATGAGGCCCTGGCCGGAGCTCAATGAGGAACAACTCCTAGAGGAACAACTCATAGAAAGAACTAAGAAGTTTTTCCTCCTCCTTCACCGACTTTCCTCTTTGACCATTTCTCCGTCGCCTATAAGCTCTTAATTAAGCAATTCCCCACTCTCCCGATTAACGAATCATCTTCGTCAGCCTCTGATTAACCAGTTCCTTTCATCACCAGCTTCGTGGCCACCAAGTGGAAGGAGCTCCTCGTGGGCGACGTCGTCCGCCTGAGGAGAAACTCCTTCGTCCCCGTAAGTGCTTCCAATTTAATTAGTGAGAGAGATTGATTGGCTTTTCTCCAGCCTCATAGTTCAATGAGTTGGATGTAATTAATTGGATTTTCTCCAGGCAGACGTCCTCCTCCTCTCCAGCTCGGAGCCCAACAGCCTCTGCTACGTGGAGACGGCCGAGCTGGACGGGTAAGACCTTCTGGCCCATTCCCGACCCTCGTTAAGGCCTTGAGGGTCGTTAAAAACCCAACGAGGAGTCACCGAGATGAAGCCGATGCTGGAGATGAGAGATTGGGAAGAGATTTAAGGGGTTGGGGGGAGGTCCTGGTCTGGGTTCCTCGCGGTTCCTTCAGCCTTGGAGATGGTTCAAGGGGTTGGGTTGGACTCAGTGGTGGGAGATGCTCCAGGGAGGTCGGGACCTGGTGGGTTTGGAGGTTCCTTCCATCTCCAATGGTTCTATGAGGGTTGAAAGGGACTCGGAGCAACCTGAAGCCATGGGAGATGCTCCAGGGAGGTCAGGACCTGGTGGGTTTGGAGCTTCCTTCCATCCCCAATGGTTCTACAATGGTTGAAGAGGTGGGAGATTCTCCAGGGAGGTTGGGACTTGGTTGGGTTTGGAGGTTCCTTCCATCTCCAATGGTTCTATGAGGGTTGAAAGGGCCTCAGAGCAACCCGAAGGGGTGGGAGATGCACCAGGGAGGGGTCGGGACCTGGTTGGGCTGGGAGGTTCTTTCCATCCCCAATCAAACAATGGTTGGAAGGTCCATCTGGGCTTGGATTGGCTCAGCCTGGAGAAGGGACTCATGGGGTTGTAGAAGAACCAGGTGGGACGAGACCCACCAGCTCCTCAGGTCCAACCCTTGACGATGACTTAGAACCTCATGAAATCATCAGTTGACGATGACCTAGAACCTTGTGAGATCATCAGATGATGATCTAGAAGCTCACGAGATCATCAGTTGACGACTTAGAACCTCATGAGACCTTCTAGGGTCTCATCTAGTTATGGTTGAGAGGTTGTAGCTTCTCCCATTGTCTCTTCGACCTCCAAATAGTTCAACTAATGGAATAATTGCTTTTCCCTCGTTACTCATGTTCGTTTCCATCTTCTCAGTGAGACCAACCTGAAGTTCAAGATGGCCCCGGAGGTCACCCACCGACACCTCCAAGACGCCGCCGCGGTGGCAGCTTTTGATGGTTTGTGGCTTTCACCTTCTTCTACCTTTTTCTTAATGAGCGGATAACGAGGATCGTTGGAGATCTCCTTAGAGTTCTCCTTAGAGAAGGAGCAGGTTGGAGGAGACCTAGAGGATCAGAGAGTCCAACCCCCTTCCCACCAAACCCTCGAGGAGCTGGAGGAGATCTCAACCTTCTTGGGGCTAAACGAGGTCTCGACCTTCTCTCAAGGAGCTTAACGAGGCCTCAGCCTTCTCGGAGCTTAACGAGCTTCTCTCAAGGAGCTAAACGAGGTCTCAACCTCCTCATGGAGCTTAATGAGGTCTCAACCTTCTCCTCTTAGAGCTTAACGAGATCTCAACTTTCTCTCAAGGAGCTAAATGAGGTCTCCACCTTCTTGGAGCTTAATGACATCTCAGTCTTCTAAGAGCTTAACGAGGTCTCAACCTTCTCTCAAGATACTTAACGAGCTTCTCTCAAGGAGCTAAACGAGGTCTCAACCTTCTCCTCTCAAGGAGCTAAACGAGGTCTCAGTCTTCTCTCAAGGAGCTTAACAAGGCCTTGACCTTCTCTCAAGATACTTAATGAGCTTCTCTCAAGGAGCTAAACGAGGTCTCGACCTTCTCTCAGAGCTTAATGAATTCTCAACCTTCTCTTCAGGAGCTAAATGAGGTCTCAACCTCCTCTTGGAGCTAAATGAGGTCTCAACCTTCTCTCAAGGAGCTAAATGGGGTCTTGACCTTCTCTCAAGATACTTAACGAGCTTCTCTCAAGGAGCTAAACGAGGTCTCAACCTTCTCCTCTCAAGGAGCTAAATGAGGTCTCAACCTTCTTTCAAGGAGCTAAACGAGGTCTCAGTCTTCTCTCAAGGAGCTTAACGAGGCCTTGACCTTCTCTCAAGATACTTAATGAGCTTCTCTCAAGGAGCTAAACGAGGTCTCAACCTTCTCCTCTTGGAGCTAAACGAGGTCTCAACCTTCTCTCAAGGAGCTAAATGAGGTCTCAACCTTCTCAACCTTCTCTCAAGGAGCTTAACAAGGTCTCAACCTTATCTCAAGGTGCTTAACGAGGTCTCAACCTTCTCTCAAGGAGCTAAACGAGATCTTGACCTTCTTGGAGCTAAATGAGGTCTCGACCTTCTCCACCTTCTCTCAAGGAGCTAAATGAGGTCTCAACCTTCTCCTCTTGGAGCTAAATGAGGTCTCAACCTTCTCCTCTTGGAGCTAAATGAGGTCTCAACCTTCTCTTGGAGCTAAACGAGGTCTCAACCTTCTCAACCTTCTCTCAGGAGATAAATGAGGTCTCAACCTTCTCCTCTTGGAGCTAAATGAGGTCTCAACCTTCTCAACCTTCTCCTCTCAAGGAGCTAAACGAGGTCTCAACCTTCTCTCAAAGAGCTAAACAAGGTCTCAACCTTCTCCTCTTTGAGTTAAACGAGGTCTCAACCTTCTCCTCTCAAGGAGCTAAATGAGGTCTCAACCTCCTCTTGGAGCTAAACGAGGTCTCAACCTTCTCCACCTTCTCTCAAGTTGCCAAACGAGGTCTGGGTTGGACTCCACCATCCAGCAGGTCTCTTCCCACCTGCTCCTTCTCCCTTCCCACCCTCCTACGAGTCTCCTCCTCCTCCTCCTCCTCTTCCCAGGCCTGGTGGAGTGCGAGGAGCCCAACAGCCGCCTGGACAAGTTCACGGGGACCTTAATTTGGAGAGACGCTCGTTACCCTCTGGACGTCGATAAGATCCTGTTGAGAGGCTGCAAGATCCGCAACACCGACGTCTGCCACGGGCTCGTTATCTTCGCAGGTCGTTAGCGGAGCCGCTCGAGCCTCCAAGTAATTCATTAGAAGGAGGTCAGAGCCGTCACAGATTTTATATCATTTGATTTCGTTAATGGGTTTAGGTGCAGACACCAAGATCATGAGGAACAGCGGAAAGAGCCAATCGAAGAGGACCAAGATCGACTCCCTCTTGAATTACATGGTCTACACGGTGAGCGGAAAGGGTTAAAGTGGCTCTCAACCTCCTCCTCCAAGTCTCAACCTCCTCCTCCAAGTCTCATCCTTCTCCTTTGAGTCTCAACCTTCTTATCCAAGTCTCATCCTCCTCCAAGTCTCATCCTTCTCCTCCGAGTCTCAACCTTCTCCTCCAAGTCTCATCCTTCTCCTCCGAGTCTCAACCTTCTCCTCCAAGTCTCATCTTCCTCCTCCAAGTCTCAACCTTCTCCTCCAAGTCTCTCATCCAAGTATCAACCTTCTCCTCCAAGACTCATCCTTCTCCTTTAAGTCTCAACCTTCTCCTCCAAGTCTCATCCTCCTCCTCCATGTCTCAACCTTCTCATTCAAGTCTCAACCTTCTCCTCCAACTCTCCTCCTTCTGCTCCAAGTCTCTCATCCAAGTCTCAACCTTCTCCTCTAAGTCTCATCCTTTTCATCCAAGTCTCATCCTTTTCATCCAAGTCTCATCCTCCTCCTCCAAGTCTCATCCTCCTCCATGTCTTATCCTCCTCCTCCATGTCTCTACCTTCCCCGAGTCTCATCCTTCTCTTCCAAGTCTCTCATCCAAGTCTCATCCTTCTCCTTTGAGTCTCAACCTTCTCGTCCAAGCCTCATCCTTCTTCGAGTCTCAACCTCCTCCTCCAAGTCTCATCCTTCTCCTTTGAGTCTCCTCCTCCTCCAAGTCTCTCATCCAAGTCTCATCCTCCTCCTCCGAGTCTCATCCTCCTCCTCCGAGTCTCATCCTCCTCCTCCAAGTCTCATCCTCCTCCTCCAAGTCTCAACCTTCTCCTTCAAATCTCAACCTCCTCCTCCAAGTCTCATCCTTCTCCTCCAAGTCTCTCATCTAAGTCTCATCCTTCTCATCCAAGTCTCTCCCTTCTCCTCCAAGTCTCAACCTCCTCCTCTGAGTCTCATCCTCCTCCTCCAACTGTCATCCTTCTCCTTTGAGTCTCCTCCTCCTCCAAGTCTCTCCTCCAAGTCTCAACCTTCTCCTCCAAGTCTCAACCTTCTCCTCCGAGTCTTATCCTCCTCCTCCAAGTCTCATCCTTCTCCTTTGAGTCTCATCCTTCTCCTCCAAGTCTCTCATCAAAGTCTCATCCTTCCTCCTTCGAGTCTCATCCTTCTCCTCCTCCTATAATCCTTCTCCTCCTCCTGTCATCCTTCTCCTCCAAGTCTCATCCTCGTCCTCCAACTCTCAACCTTCTCCACCGAGTCTCAACCTTCTCCTCCGACTCTCCTCCTTCTGCTCCAAGTCTCTCATCCAAGTCTCAACCTTCTCCTTTAAGTCTCATCCTTCTCCTTTGAGTCTCAACCTTCTCCTCCAAGTCTCTCATCCTTCCCTGGATGACCCGACTGGGTCTTGTCCAACGCGGTGCCTCCTCCTGCAGATCATGGTCCTCCTGGTGCTGCTCTCGGCCGGCCTGGCCCTGGCCCACACCTACTGGGAGCAGCAGGTGGGCAGCTCCGCCTGGTACCTGGAGGAGGGAGAAGGCTTCAGCCCTGCCTATCGGGGCTTCCTCAGCTTCTGGGGCTACCTCATCGTCCTCAACACCATGGTCCCCATCTCCCTCTACGTCAGGTGGGTCCATGGGTGGGGTGGACGTTCCTCAAGGTCAGTGGGGTCAATGGGGTTCATGGGGTCGATGGGGTCGATGTTCCTCAACCCTGATGAGGTCAATGGGGTTGATGTTCCTCAACCTCCATGAGGTCAATGGAGTTGATGCTCCTCAACCTCCATGAGGTCGATGGGGTTGATGTTCCTCAACCTCAATGAGGTCGATGAGGTTGATGCTCCTCAACCTTGATAGGGTTGATGTTCATCAACCTCAATGAGTTTGATAGGGTTGATACTCCTCAACCTCCATGAGGTCGACTGGGTCAATGTTCCTCCACCTCCATGAGGTCAATGGAGTTGATGCTCCTCAACCCTTGATGAGGTCAATGGGGTTGATGCTCCTCAACCCTGATGAGGTTGATGGGGGTTGATGTTCCTAAACCTCAATAGGGTTAATGTTCCTCAACCCTTGATGAGGTCAATGGGGTTGATGCTCCTCAACCCTGATGAGGTCGATGGGGTTGATGTTCCTCAACCTCAATAGGGTTAATGTTCCTCAACCTCCATGAGGTTGATGGGGTTGATGCTCCTCAACTCTGATGAGGTCAATGGGGTTGATGGTCCTAAACCTCAATAGGGCTAATGTTCCTCAGCCTCAATGAGGTCAATGAGGTCGATGCTCCTCAACCTTGATAGGGTTGATGTTCGTCAACCTCGATGAGTTTGATAGGGTTGATGCTCCTCAACCTCCATGAGGTCGATGGAGTTGATGCTCCTCAACCCTGATGAGGTCAATGGGGTTGATGCTCCTCAACCTCAATGAGGTTGATGGGGTTGATACTCCTCAACCTCCATGAGGTCGATGGAGTTGATGCTCCTCAACCCTGATGAGGTCAATGGGGTTGATGCTCCTCAACCCTGATGAGGTCAATGGAGTGGATGCTCCTCAAACTTGCTGAGGTCCCTGTTCCTCCCCCTTTCCAGCGTCGAGGTCATCCGCTTGGGCCACAGCTACTTCATCAACTGGGACCTGCAGCTGTACCTCCCGGAGAGGGACGTGGCCGCCCAGGCCCGAACCAGCACCCTGAGCGAGCAGCTGGGCCAGATCCACTACGTCTTCGCCGACAAGACCGGGACCCTCACCCGCAACCTCATGACCTTCAAGAAATGCTGTGTGGGTGGCCGGAGATACGGTGAGGGTGGTCCAGACCCAGCACCAGGACCTCTGGAGACGCCGGAGGGAGGACTCGATGATCCGATGGGTCTCATCCAACCTCCTTCTTCTTCTTCTTCTTCCACGATTGGCTGATTCTGATGTTGTAGGAGACTGTCGGGACGGAGCAGGAGAACTTCAGAGCCTCCCGGAGGTCGGTTGGTCCCACCTTTGAGTCCCGAAGCTCCGTCTCACGAGGATGGTTCCCTCCTGGAAGCTGGAGGAGATGCAGGGAGACCTCAAGCTCTCCCTTCTCCTCGCGGAGAGCAGCAGGTGGACTTCAGCTGGAATCCTTACTCCGACGGGAAGTTCTCCTTCTGGGACCATCGGCTGGTGGAGGAGATCCGAGGAGGGAAGGAGCCGCAGGTCCACAGCTTCCTGGTCCTCCTGGCCCTGTGCCACACGGTCATGGTGGATGCTTCAGATGGTTTGTAGGGTCTCCTCCTCCTCCTCCATCTCCTCCTCCTCCTTCTCCTTCTCCTCCTCCTTCTCCTCCTCCTCCTCTTCCTCCTCCCAGGTCACCTCAGCTACCAGGCGGCCTCCCCGGACGAAGGGGCCTTGGTGAGCGCGGCCAGGAACTTGGGGGTCGTCTTCCTCTCGCGCACCCAGACGACCATCACCCTCAGCGAGTTGGGGGTCGAGAGGACCTACGAGGTCTTGGCCATCCTGGACTTCACCAGCGACCGCAAGCGCATGTCGGTCCTCGGTAAGAGCTCCTGGAATGGGGCGGAGGGACCTTGGGAGCTCCTGGAATGGGTCAGAGGGACCTGGGAGCTCCTGGAATGGGTCAGAGGGACCTTGGGGGCTCCTGGAATGGACCTTGGGAGCTCCTGGAATGGGTCAGAGGGATCTTGTAGCTCCAGAAATGGGTCAGAGGGACCTTGGGAGCTCCTGGATTGGACCTTGGGAGCTCCTGGAATGGGTCAGAGGGACCTTGGGAGCTCCTGGATTGGACCTTGGGAGCTCCTGGAATGGGTCAGAGGGACCTTGGGAGCTCCTGGAATGGGTCAGAGGGACCTTGGAGGCTCCTGGAATGTACCTTGTATCTCCTGGAGGTCCCCGTCCCACCTTCCTTCTCCTTCTCCTCCTCCTTCCCAGTTCGCGAACCCAGCGGCAGGATCCGGCTCTACTGCAAAGGGGCCGACACCGTCCTCCTCCAGCGCCTCCACCCGAGGAACCCCACGCGAGAAGCCACCCAAGAAGCCCTCGACGTCCGTTGGGGGTTGACCTCCCATCCCAACCTTCGAGCGGCCAACAGAGACTTGGGGCTTCGTGGTCACGAGGGCTTTGACTTCCAGGTCTTCGCCGGCGAGACCCTGCGCACCCTCCTGGTGGCCTACAGGGACGTCAGCCCCGAGGAGTACGAGGCCTGGGGGGAGAAGTTGGGGGCGGCCAGCGTGGCCACCAGCAGCCGGGACCAGGCTCTGGACGAGGCCTACGAGGAGATGGAGAAGGACTTGATCGTGAGTCGGAGCTCCAGCTCTTCTGAGATGAATCACATCTTCTGGAAAGTGACTCACGGCTCGAGGAGCGAGTGGGTCTCGTGGTCCCCGGTTGCTTCAGTGGGTCTCGTCCCCCCTGGTTGCTTCTCCCTGAGTCTACGACTCAAGTCTCGAGCTTGAGGCCTCGTCCAGAGCCGTTTCCAATCCCCTTCATTAAAAGAAATCCTTTTTTATTAAGGAGGCTTCTCTCCGACTTCTTCCTTCCGACCTCTTCTAGCTCCTGGGAGCGACGGCCATCGAGGACAAGCTCCAGGACGGAGTCCCCGAGACCATCGCCAGGCTCTCCCAGGCCCAGATTAAGATCTGGGTGCTGACCGGCGACCAGAAAGGTCGGGCCGGACACTCGGCATGATGGGAAGGGGCTCGGGCTCTCGCCCGACGTCTCCGCCGACGAATCTCTCGGACGATTCCGCTTCTTCTTTCGCAGAAACGGCGGAAAATATCGGCTTCGCCTGCCGGCTCCTGACAGAGCAGATGGAGATCCTCTACGGAGAAGACGTCAGGCAAGTGGAGAGCGAAGGAGGTCTCCCCCTCGGCCTCCTCGTCTCCGGGAGAAACCGCCCCGAGGTCCCTCAGGCTTGTTCTCCAGCCCCTTCCCCAGCTCGGTCGGTCTTCTCGGGACTCGCTCCAGAGCCTGAAGGTCCTTCTGGTATCTCCCTGGCTTCCCAGTGCTCTTCTTCAAGCCAGGATGGAGCAGCAGAAGAAAGGAGACGGTTCTCTCGGGAGGAACGAGCCCTTCTTCCAGGACGGCCGAGATCGGGCTCTTGTCATCACTGGCTCCTGGTTGGTAAGTCCAAGAGATGTTCTCCTGGCTTGGTGATTGATTCCGTAGCCATTGATTCCGTAGCCATTGAGCCCATTCCCATTCATTCCATTCCCATTCATTCCATTCCCATTCACCCCATTCCCTTGATTCAATTGCCATTGATCCCATTCCCATTCATTCCATTGCTATTTAATCCGTTGCCATTGATCCCGTTCCAATTCGTTCCATGGCCATTGATCCCATTGCCAGTTATCCCATTGCCATTGATCCCACAGCCATTAATTCCATATCCATTGATTCAACACCTATTGATCCCACAGCCATTGATTCAACAACCGTCGATTCCTTAGCCATTAATCCCACAGCTAATCATTCCTTAGCCATTGATCTGACAGTGATTGATCCCACAGCCTTTGATTCCACTGCCATTGATCCCACAGCCATTGATCCCATAGCACTGATCCCATAGCACTGATCCCACAGCCATTGATTCCATTACCATTGATTATGTAGCCATTGATCCCACAGACATTGATTCCATTGTATTGATTCCGAAGCCATTGATTCCATTCCAATTCATTCCATTGCCATTGATCCAATTGCCATTCATCCCATTGCCACTTATTCCATTGCCATTGATTCAACACCCATTGATCCCACAGCCATTGATCCCACAGCCATTCATTCCACAGCCATTGATCCCACAGCATTGATTCTACAGCCATTGATTCCACAGCCATTGATCCCATAGCATTGATTCAGAAGCCATTCATTCCATTCCCGTTCATTCCATTGCCATTCATTCCATTCCCTTTCATTCCATTCTCATTCATTTTGTTCCCATTCATCCCATTTCCATATATCCCATTCCCATTCATCCCATTTCCATTCATCCCATTCCCACTCATTCCATTCCCATATATCCCATTGCCATTCATTCCATTCCCATATATCCCATTGCCATTCATTCCATTGCCATTCATTCCCATTCCCATTCATTCCATTCTCTTTCATTCCATTCCCATTCATTTTGTTCCCATTCATTCCATTTCCATATATCCCATTCCCATTCATTCCATTTCCATTCATCCCATTCCCACTCATTCCATTCCCATATATCCCATTGTCATTCATTCCACTACCATTCATTCCATTCCCATATATCCCATTGCCATTCATTCCATTGCCATTGATCCTATTGCCATTCATTCCTATTCATTCCCATTCATTCCATTCCCTTTCATTCCATTCCCATTCATTTTGTTCCCATTCATCCCATTTCCATATATCCCATTCCCTTTCATTCCTTTCCCATTAATTTTGTTCCCATTCATCCCATTCCCATTCATTCCATTCCCATTCGTTCCATTACCATTCATTCTATTCACATTCATTCCATTGCTATTCATTCTGTTCCCATTCATCCCATTCCCTTTCATTCCATTGCCATTCATTCCATTCCCTTTCATTCCATTCGCATTCATTTTGTTCCCATTCATCCCATTCCCACTCATTCCATTCCCATTGATCCCATTCCCATATATCCCATTGCCATTCATTCTATTCCCATTCATCCATTCCCATTGATCCCATTGCATTCATTCCACTGCCATTGATCCCATTGCCATTGGGATTCCAGTCCCATTCATTCCCTTCCCGTTCACCCCATTAACTCTTTCTCCTCCGCAGAACGAGATCCTCCTGGAGAAGAAGAAGACGCCGACGAAGACCAAGCTCAAGCTCAAGCTGCCTCTAACCCTGGAAGAGGAGAAGAAGCGGCTGGAGAGGAAGAGGAGGTCGGAGGCCTCCAAGGAGCAGCAGCAGAGGACGTTCGTGGAGCTGGCTGCCGCCTGCTGCGCCGTCGTCGGCTGCCGCCTGACGCCCAAGCAGAAGTCCCTGCTGGTGGAGCTGGTCAAGAAGTACCAGAAAGCCGTCACCTTGGCCATCGGCGACGGCGCTAACGACGTCAGCATGATTAAGGGTGAGCCAGAGGCTGCGGAGAGCGACCAGGTCTCCCCCTCGGCCTCCTCTTCTCCCTCCTAGATCCCTTGGGCTTCTTCTCGAGGTTGAGGAGATCTTGGTGTCTGGTTGCAGCCGCCCACATCGGGGTGGGGCTGAGCGGCCAGGAGGGGGCTCAGGCCGTCACGGCCAGCGACTTCGCCCTGAGCCAGTTCCGCCACCTCCAGCGGCTGCTGTTGGTCCACGGCCGCTGGTCCTACCTCTGCATGGGCAAGTTCCTGCGCTACTTCTTCTACAAGAACTTCGCCTTCACGCTGCTGCACACCTGGGTCGCCTTCTTCAGCGGCTTCTCGGCCCAGGTCAGGAGGTGGCGGGAACCACAGAGTCGACGAATGGTTTGAATGGGAAGGGACCTCCCGGCACCCTCAGGTGGCTCCAAGCTGGTCCTGAAGACCTTCAGGTAGCTCCAAGGTGACCTTGAAAACCCTCAGGTGGCTCCCAGCTCCATCCAAGGAGACCTTGAACACCCTCAGGTAGCTCCAAGCTGGTCCTGAAGACCTTGAGGTAGCTCCAAGGTGACCTTGAACACCCTGAGGTGGCTCCAAGCTGGTCTGGGAGACCTTAAGGTAGCTCCAACGTGACCTTGAACACCCTCAGGTAGCTCCAAGCTGGTCCTGAAGACCTTGAGGTAGCTCCAAAGTGACCTTGAACACCCTCAGGTTGCTCCCAGCTCCATCCAAGGTGACCTTGAACACCTTCTATTAGCTCCAAACTGGTCCTGAAGACCTTGAGGTAGCTCCAAGGTGACCTTGAACACCCTGAGGTGTCTCCAAGCTGGTCTGGGAGACCTTAAGGTAGCTCCAACGTGACCTTGAACACCCTCAGGTAGCTCCAAGCTGGTCTTGGAGACCTTCAGGTAGCTCCAAGGTGACCTTGAACACCTTCAGGTGGCTCCCAGCTCCATCCAAGGTGACCTTGAACACCCTCAGGTAGCTCCAAACTGGTCTTGGAGACCTTGAGGTAGCTCCAAGCTGGTCTGGAAGACCCTCAGGCTGAAGCTGGAGGTCACTTATGGGGCTGGAGCATCACTTCTGGGGCAGCAGAGTCACTTATGGGGCAGGAGCCTTACTTGTGGTCCCTTCCCCCTCTAGACGGCCTACGAGGATTGGTTCATCACCCTCTACAACGTCCTCTACTCCAGCCTCCCTGTCCTCCTGGTCGGCCTCCTGGACCAGGTGAGCTCCACCCTTCGACCCACGGTCACCTCCCAATCCAACCCTCGTCTTAGTTTTAATTACCGGACGTTCATTAAGAGCCGAGATACCATGTCAACCTCTCCTTGTTGTCGGCTCCAGACGTCATGTCAACCTCTCCTTGTTGTCAGTTCAGACGTCATGTCAACCTCTCCTTGTTGTCAGCTCCAGACGTCACGTCAACCTCTCCCTGTCTTCTCCATCCATCCAGGACGTCAGCGACCGGCTCAGCCTCCGCTTCCCGGGCCTCTACGTCCTGGGCCAGCGCGACCTCCTCTTCAACTGCCACACCTTCTTCCTCAGCCTGCTCCACGGGGCCTTCGCCTCCCTCGTCGTCTTCTTCGTGCCTTACGGGGCCTCCCTGGACTCCTCCTCCGACCACCAGTCCTTGGCCGTCACGGCAGCTACGTCGCTCATCTTGGTGGTCAACCTGCAGGTGGGTCTGGCCCCAACCTTCTGAGGTCCCTCCGACCCATTCCAGGAGCTCCAAGATCCACTCCAGGAGCAAAAAGGTCCCTCTGACCCATTCCTGGAGCTCCCAAGTCCCTCTGACCCATTCCAGGAGCTCCAAGATCCACTCCAGGAGCTCCGAGGTCCCTCTGACCCATTCCAGGAGCTCCAAGGTCCATTCCAGGAGCTCCGAGGTCTCTCTGACCCATTCCTGGAGCTCCCAAGTCCCTCCGACCCATTTCTGGAGCTCCAAGACCCACTCCAGGAGCTCTGAGGTCCCTCTGATCCATTCCTGGAGCTCCCAAGATCCATTCCAGGAGCTCCGAGGTCCCTCTGACCCATTCCAGGAGCTCCAAGGTCCATTCCAGGAGTTCCGAGGTCTCTCTGACCCATTCCAGGAGCTCCCAAGGTCCTTCTGACCCATTCCTGGAGCTCCAAGATCCACTCCAGGAGCTCTGAGGTCCCTCTGACCCATTCCAGGAGCTCCGAGATCCACTCCAGGAGCCCCAAGGTCTCTCTGACCCATTCCTGGAGCTCCCAAGGTCCCTCTGACCCATTCCAGGAGCTCTAAGGTTTCTCCAAGCCCCACTCCAACCTCCCCTTGAGCATCCCCGAGGATGCTCCGTCCGCCCGTGAGCTCCGGCTGAGCCGTCAATTACGACTAATTAACTCAACGCTCCTCTCCTGGGCTCCCAGATCGGGCTGGACACGTCCTACTGGACCTTCGTCACCGCCTTCTCGGTCCTGGGCAGCGTCGCCCTCTACTTCGGCCTCACCTTCCACCTCCACAGCGCCGGCCTCCACCTCCTCTTCCCGTCCGCCTTCCACTTCACAGGTGGCTGAGGCGGGAGGTGGGGTGGGGGGGGGGTCTCCTCGTTAGAGCCGTTAACAAGGGGGATTCAGTCCAGGCAATGAGGAGCTTTCTCTGGGCTTCTGGTCCATCCTGCCTTCTCCTTCCTCCGAGGGAACCATCTCCCTGTGGTCTCCACCCCTTCCCAGATGCCCCCGTGGGGCTGGGGAGGAAGCAGGAGAAGCTTTGGGCTGGAAGATAATTAATACTTTTTTTTTTAATGAGCTTTGAAGCAACTGAGTGTTTGCCTCAAGGTTTCTAAAGGGAGTGAAGAGCTGAGGAGGAGGAAGAGGAAGGGTTTGGTGGGAAGGGTGGGATCGGAGGAGCCGGTGGGTCTCTTCCCGAGCTGGTGGTTTCTACGATTCCACAACTCTACGATTCCTCGATTCCACAATTCAAAAATTCCTCGATTCCGTGATTCCTCGATTCTGCGATTCCTTGTTTCCTCCATCCCAAAACTCTGCAATTCTCTAATTCTACGATTCTGCGACTCCACGAGGCTTTGATTCCTCAATCCCACTCTTTCTGGATTCCACAATCCAACGATCCCACAATTTCCACATTCCACAAGTCCAGGATTCCACAAGTCTTTGATTCCTCGATTCCACAATTCCCTGATTCCACGATTCCCTCATTCCTCAATTCCACAATCGTACGATTCTGCAGTTCTTTGAGTCCACAAGTCCTCGATTCCTGGATTCTGTGATTCCACGATTCCCCAATTCCTCTGTTCCACAATCCTACAATTCCTCAATTCCACGATTCCTCAATTCCAAGATTCCTTGATTCCACAATTCTTTGATTCCACGATTCTGCAATTCAATGATTCTATGATTCTTTGATTCCTCGATTCCACAATTCCTCAATTCCACAATTCCATGACTCCTCGATTCCTCAGCTCCACAATTCCTCGATCCCACAATCTTACAATTCTCCAATTCCTCGATCCCACAGCTCCATGATCCGACAATTCCACGATTCTATAATTCAACAATTCTACAATTCAACGATTCATTGATTCTACAATTCCTCGATTCCTCAATTCCACAATTGCTACGATTCCATGATTTTTGGATTCCTCGATTCCACCATTCTTGGATTCCACGATTCCGCGATTCTTGGATTCCACGACTCCACAATTCGTACAGTAAGAAGTGGAGGGAGAAGCGGAGTCGAGTGGGAAGAGGAGTCGAGTGAGAAGAGGAGGGAGAAGAGGAGTGAGAAGAGAAGTCGAGTGAGAAGAGGAGGAAGAAGAGGAGTGAGAAGAGGAGTCGAGTGAGAAGAGGAGGAAGAAGAGGAGTGAGAAGAGGAGTCGAGTGAGAAGACAAGCGAGAAGAGGAGTTGAATGAGGAGTTGAGTGAGAAGAGGAGTCGAGTGAGAAGAGGAGTGAGAAGAGGAGTGAGAAGAGGAGTCGAGTGAGAAGAGGAGGAAGAAGAGGAGTGAGAAGAGTTGAGTAAGAAGAGGAGTGAGAAGAGGAGTCAAGTGAGAAGAGAAGTTGAGTGAGAAGAGGAGTCGAGTGAGAAGAGGAGCGAGAAGAGGAGTCGAATGAGAAGAGGACAAGAGGAGTCGAGTGAGAAGAGGACAAGAGGAGTCGAATGAGAAGAGGAGGAAGAAGAGGAGTGAGAAGAGGAGTTGAGTGTGAAGAGGAGTCAAGTGAGAAGAGTTAGAAGAGGAGTGAGAAGAGTTGAGTAAGAAGAGGAGTCGAGTGAGAAGAGAAGTTGAGTGAGAAGAGGAGGAATAAGAGGAGTGAGAAGAGGAGTGAGAAGAGTTGAGTAAGAAGAGGAGTGAGAAGAGGAGTCGAGTGAGAAGAGAAGTTGAGTGAGGAGCTGAGTGAGAAGAGGAGCGAGAAGAGGAGTTAAATGAGAAGAGGACAAGAGGAGTCGAGTGAGAAGAGGAGTGAGAAGAGTCATTGAGCGAGAAGCGGAGTGAGAACAGGATGGAATTGTAGAATCGTGGAATCCTAGAACCACCAGGTTGGAAGAGACCAACCACCTCCTCGAGTCCAACCATTCCCACCAGTCACTAACCCGTGTCCCTCAGCACCTCGTCCACCCGTCCCTTCCACCCCTCCGGGGACGGCACCTCTACCCCTTCCCCCCGGGATTGGGACGTTGCTTACGGTTCCTACCTCGTCAACTTACTCCTCGTCAACTTACTCCTCGTCAACTTTCCTCCCCCAGGAGCGGCTGCCAACGCCCTGAGGCGACCCTCCCTGTGGTTGACGGTGGGCTTGGCCGTGGCCCTCTGCCTGCTGCCCGTGGTGGCCTGGCGCTTCCTCTTGGCTACCGTTTGGCCCTCGGTGAGCCAGCAGGTGAGCGGCAGCTCCTCGAGGGGCTCCGGGTTGAGGTTTGAAGCGGTTTAAAGGTCGCGTGGACAATCGACCGAGCTCCGACCCGTCCGCCTGTCTCCGTCCAGGTCCAGAAGAACGGCGAGAAGCTCCTGCTGGAGGAGGAGCAGCGGCGGAAGGGGCGGCCGAGCGCCTTCCAACGTGGCGTCTCCGGCCGCCGCTCGGCCTACGCCTTCTCCCACCGAGGCGGCTACGGCCACCTCATCTCCTCGGGGCGCGGCCTCCGCGGGAGACGAGCCCCTCTGGACGCTGTCCTGGCTGGCGGCAACGCCGAAAGCGCCTGAGATGAAGCTTTCGGCCGCCCGAAACCTTGGTTCCTACCGACCTCGCGAGAACTTTATAACCAAGTCGCACGAGGACGCGAAGACTCAAGGGCCGAGAGGTCTCCTGCCCAGCTCCATGTCCCAGAGCTGCCGAAGGCAGCATGAGGAGACCTTGGCCATCTCCGACATCAATCCCGTTTTAATAAGATGCCGATGGAAAACCTCTGTCTCCGTTTCACGTCTCGTTGCGGGAGCTCCGAGGTCCCTCCGACCCGTTGCGGGAGCCCCCGGGTCGCCCTGACCCGTTAATTGGCATCCGGCAGTCAGGTCTACCCATAGGGACTATCCGGTCATCTGGTCTACCCATAGGGACTATCTGGCTGTACTGCCTAGGTAGAGGGACTATCCGGTCATCTGGTCTACCCATAGGGACTATCTATCTGGCCATACTGTCTACCCATAGGGACTATCCGGCCATCTGGTCTACCCATAGGCACTAGCCGGCTGTCTGGTATACCCACAGGCACCAGCCACCAGTCAGGTCAATAGATAGATAGATAGATAGATAGATAGATAGATAGATAGATAGATAGATAGATGGATGGATGGATAGATAGGCAGGCACTATCCAGCCATCAGGTCTACCTGGTGAGATAAGGGACTATAAGAGATGGGGAATGGCAGCAGGTTCCTTCCAGGGGAAGGAAGCCTGCTCCCCTTAAGCAGTCAGCAACACCCGAGATCCCCCTGGCGAACAAGTACCGGGTGCTCCAGGAGGAATCTAGTCCTGAAGGATGGTGGTCACCGTAGCCTAGGATCTTTTCCTAGGCCACACCATCCTCGGAAGAAAATCACAACCTCCTCCACTAAGAAGAAGAGGAGGGTGATTGTTGTAGGGGACTTCCCTCCTCAAAGGAGCGGAGGGACCCATTGGCAGACCTGGCCTGCTCCACAGGGAGGTCTGCTGCCTGCCAGGGGCGTCAGGGAGGGAAGTAGCTGGGAAACTCCCCTCCCTGATCCATGAGACGGACGACTACCCTCTGGTAGTAGTCCAGACAGGTAATGACGGCCTAGCAAGCAGAAAAGCTAAGGACATCAAAAAAGACTTCAGGGCCCTTGGGAAGACGATGGAGGGCTCAGGGGCACAGGTGGTGTTCTGCTCCATCCCCAGGATACATGGAGTGGACCTGCACATCACTAAGAAGGACTCGATCAATACCTGGCTCCGAACCTGGTGCGAGGAAAAGGCCTTTGGGTTCTTTGACCATGGGGTGGTTCGTGCACCCCCTGACACGGGTGCAAAGGTCGGGGCAGGTGGGTCTCCTAGTGGGGCTAAGGGCCTTGCTAAAAACCTAGCTAAGCTCATAAATCGAGCTTTAAACTAGATGTGAAGGGGGAGGGGATTGAGCCCAGGCTAGGCAAGTGCTTGCCTGGATGTGGCCACTAGAGGTTAGGAGGGGGCCTGCTTTCACTGCAAGCTCCAACGCATGACTAGCAGAACTTTTTAGCACAGGCTACTGATCTGGGACTGAACTGAGCCTATTAACATGCTTAAGGAAATGGAATAACTCCCCCAGGGAAGATGCTGGCACCGATTGCTGCTGCTGCTGAGTACCTTCTCTTACAGCCCTTTCACTGCAAAGCAAGACTTGTAGGACTCTCAGTCTCGCCTTGTGAACTGAAACATCAGAGTGGTTATTAAAGCATCACTTCAACATTTCAGAGCTTTCAGCACAAGTACCGCAGGGAAGCTGCTGCCATCACATTCCTGATGCTGCGTCTCCTGATGCTGCATCTCATCCTGCTGCATCTCCTGCGGCTGCAAATCCTTCTGCTGCATCTCACGATGCACGTCCTGCTGCTGCATCTGCTGCTGCTGCATCTCCAGATGCTGTTTGAGAAGCAGAGTGCTACCAGACATAAGGCCTCAGGGAGAGATTGGGGGTTCTTGGGGATATAGTGTTTACCAAAGACACAGGCAGAGCAGGGGCTCAGGAGGACTGAGCAGCCGGGTGGCTGTGACCATGACTCCGGGGGGAGTGATGGGAACGATGCTGTGCTGACCGGTGCCCTCAGAAAGCAGCCCTTGGGGTCACCCCACAACCTTGGAAAGGGGCAGAATGATTCAGGCACCTGATCCTTCTTTGAAACCTGCCAATGGCAGAACTGCTTTTTCAATCAGGAGACAGCAACAGAAGATGGTAGTAAGAGCAGATATCCGAGTGCTGTCCCCATGAGTATGAAAGCTACTGTTTCAGAGAATCATAGAATCACCTGGTTGGAAGAGGATCATCGAGTCCAACCATTCCAAATGTCTCCGGGTTATTTCTTCTCTCTCACCATGACAGAACTCTCAGGAAATGCACACTGAAGATCATTGCTCACCTCCAGCTGTTCGGTTGATTTTGGAAAAGGACGGATGCACTGGGAAAAAGCTGAAGTTACCGGTCAAGCCGCTCGCTCGCCTATTGAACTTTTTCAATAGAACTTTCCCATTTAGAAGAATGTTTTAAAGAAAATGCTTGTTTCATCTTTTAAAAATTCCTAGATTCTGGTCAAATCCTGGCATTGAAAGGTCTTCAATTGTAAGTTACAAAGTCCTGACACAGACCTAGTGCAGTTAATAACAAAACTCTTACCACGAGGGTGTCAATCGATGGACTCTGATTTAACCTCATCTATCACGACCACCTCTGCTTATAAACCACATGGATCCCTATGGAACTGTTACAGAACTGAAAAACAGTGCAAAGCAGGGTTTGGAAGAGCTCTGCACGGAAACTACCAGAGCTTGTTCCAGCAGCACTGGCCTCAACAGACACACAGCTAACTGCTTCACACTAAACATTTCTAGAGCTACATCAAAAAGCAACAGCTACACCACATTTTGCTTCCCTGAGAAGAGAAATGCTCTAAATACAAAGGTCTCGTTCTAAATACAAAGGTTTCCTTCCTTAACAGGATGGGTTAGTGTTTGATAGGCACGGAGGGACTCGATGGTCCCGTGGGGCTTCTCCAACCTGCCCATTCTATGATTCTAGTGCAGAGCAATGGGTGAAGTCAGGCTGCAAAAACGCCGAAGAGCTCGTCACTGACAGCATTAAGGAGTCGTGGATGCGCCGGCCTTGGAATTATTCCAGGCCAGGCTGGACGAAGCTTTAAGGGACCTGATCCAGTGGAAGGTGAGTGATAGGACCTTTTTCTCTCAGGACGTTTTGCATTTCTTGCTTATTTTCAAGGAAGGACAGGACTCCCCTGTCAGAGCAGTTTTATTTCTTGTTTATTTTCAAGGAAGGACAGGATTTCCCTGTCAGAGCAGTTTTATTTCTTGTTTCTTTTCAAGGCTGGGCTGCTGGCCTGGTATGGATTGGAGAGAAGGCCTGTCTGCCCCAGACTCTGGGAGGGAAGAAGAACGAAGGGGAGTTTCGGGAGACATCTCCCCTCAGGATGACCAGAAATCCCTCTCCCAAGATATGAGCTCACATCACGATGTCACTATCTGGCTTGTACAATTCCTGTATTAATCGCACATCTTTGAAGTCCTTGTTTAACTGACAGCCTGGCCTCTAGAAGAAGCCCTCGGATTCTCATTTCGGGGTTCGCTCCAGACTGGCCATGGGGTGACCGCTGAGCGATCGGATATGACATTTTATGCACCTGTATTGTTAAAACTGCTAATAAACATTTTTGTTGCTGCCAACTCTGCCTCGTCGTCCGAGCACAATGCTTTGGGCCCTAACAGTGAGAGCTGTGACCGGATGACCTTTACGGTCCCTTCCAACCCAAACCCCTCCCTGAGTCTATCAATGACAAAGGTCCTGCAGGCAGAGCATGGAAACACCGAGACCAGGAGCGAAGCTGCGGTTAAGGCAGCCACAGCGTCTCTTCCCAATCAGCACCGAATGGCGTCGAGTGCCAGAAGGGGTGGAGCAGCCTGGCTGTTCCTAACCCGAGCTGTAAAGAGGCAGCTCTGGCTGCATCTCTGCTCCTGCCCCTGGGGCGGCTGCTGCCCTCTCCCCGCCTGACCCAGCGATGGCGGCTCCAGCCCGCAAGGCCCTTCGGGAGCTGTAGTTCCCAAGCGGCGTCGCCTCAGCCGCCGGCCCGCCGCGAGGACTACAGCTCCCGGCATGCCTCGAGACGGCCCTTCCGCCCCCTCTCCCGCCGGGCGGCAGCGGGAGTTCCGTCCCGCGGCGGGGACTACAAGTCCCGGCAGGCCCCGGGGCGCGGCAATGGCGGCCGAGGGGGAGCCGGGAGCCCGAGGAGGTGCCGCTCCGAAGGAGCTGTGGGGCAGGAGCTCCGAGCGGGACTCGGTAGGGACTGCGGGAGCTGGTTGTGGGGCAGGGAGGAGGGGGAGAAGGGCTGGGAGGGGCTCGGAGGAGGCTGCCGAGAGGAGCCCTCCCGTCCCAGGGCAGGCGGAGAGAGGAGAAGCGAGAGCAGGGCCCGAAGGGGCTCCGGGGCAGCTGGGGAGGGGCTGTTCCCAAAGGGCAGTGGGTGACCTGGAGAGGGGCAGGTTGAGGTTAGGCACAAGGAAGGATTTCTTCCCTCTGGGAGCGCTGAGGCCCTGGCCCGGGTTGCCCAGGGAAGCTGTGGCTGCCCCAGCCCTGGAGATGCTCCAGGCCAGGGGGGATGGGGCCTTGGGCAGCCTGAGCCCTGCAGAGGGAGCTTGCTCTGCAACCCACGTGTTGCTTCTGGTGGCAGCTGCCTGGGAAGAACCAGGGCACGGCCAATGGTTACAGCTCGTGCTGCCTGTCTGACTGGTCAGAGAATCATAGAACAACCAGGTTGGAGGGACCTATCGCATCATCCAGTCCAACCATTCCTATCAAACACTAACCCATGTCCCTCAGGACCTCATCCACCCGTCCCTTAAACACCTCCAGGGAAGGGGAATCAACCACCTCCCTGGGCAGCCTATTCCAATGACCCTTTCTGTGAAAAACCTCCTCCTAATCTCCAACCTAGATCTCCCCTGGTGGAGCTTGAGGCCATTCCCTCTTGTCCTGTCCCCTGTCCCTTGGGAGAAGAGCCCAGCTCCCTCCTCTCTACAACCTCCTTTCAGGGAGTTGTAGAGAGCAATGAGGTCTCCTCTCAGCCTCCTCTTCTCCAGGATAAACCCCCCCAGCTCTCTCAGCTGCTCCTCATAAGGCCTGTTCTCCAGCCCCTTCACCAGCCTTGTTGCTCTTCTCTGGACTTGCTCCAGAGCCTCAACATCCTTCTTGTGCTGAGGGACCCACAACTGAACACAGGATTCAAGGAGCAGTCTCACCAGTGCTGAGTCCAGAGGGAGAATCACCTCCCTGGCCCTGCTGGTCACACCATTTCTGATCCAAGCCAAGATGCCATTGGCCTTGTTGGCCACCTGGGCACACTGCTGGCTCATGGTCAGTTTGTTGTCGACCAACACCCCCAGGTCCCTCTCCTCCTGGCAGTTTTCCAGCCAGGCTTCTCCCAGTCTGTAGCTCTGCTCAGGGTTGTTGTGCCCCAAGTGCAGGACCCAGCATTTGGCCGTCTTAAACCTCATCCCACTGGACTCAGCCCAGTGCTCCAGGCTGTTTAGGTCCCTTTGCAGAGCCTCCCGACCCTCCATGAACCCTCTGTCAAGACCAAACCTGGCTTAGGCTAAATAAACTGTTGTGTTGGGTGGGGAGAGAGCACGTTAGACTCTGAGTATGTTTGTCTGTGCTCCTGTAGGACTTGGCTCGGCACAGTGCTTCGCTGTGTAAGAACAAGCTTGAAGCTGTTCCTGTGGAGTGAAGGGGGCGAGTATTTTCAGTGGGTGCATAGAGATGGGGCTGGGCCTGCCCTTCATGGCATCCACCCTGCATATGATGGGAGAGTATGATGTTTTACTGCCTTTTCCCAAGGTATTTGTAGCTTCTGTATTTATAAAGCCATTTTAAGTATCGTTATTTTTCCTTTTCTCCCTCCTGTCCTGTTTTTTGTGTTGTTGTTAATCTGGAGGCCTGGAGAGCCCTGCCCACAGTGAGCTGTTCAGTGCATTCTGCCCAAAGAAGAGACCTTGAAGGAGGTTCTCGAGTGCTTCTTATGGGTTCCTTTCAGTCCTTTCAACCCTCATGGGAAAAGGTGTATTTCAGACAACTCCGTCTGCTTTGCTAGCCAGGCTGGCAGCCTGGGCAGCGTCATCCTTCCTTTGAGAGAGGTCAAAGCAAACTACAGGTCAGAGCCCATTATACCACAAGTTTTGCACTCGTGTAGTTTAATGTCAGGGGAGCCGATTTGCTCGATAATCTCTTTCCTTTCCATTATGTCACACGTTTCCCCCTTACCCTGGATCCTGCATCTAGGAATTCTATAGAATCACTGAACAACCAGGTTGGAAGAGACCCATCGGATCATCGAGTCCAACCGTTCCCATCAAACACTAAACCATGTCCTGTTTGTAGATCACAGAACTGCTTTCATGTTTCCACTTTGTTCCCTGCCTCCTCTTTCCCTTTTCTGTTGACTCTGATTTCTCTAGCTCCGTCCAGAACCCGCATTTATTAATACTTCTTTTTACATTAAAGACCTTATGCTTAATTCTTGAAGTTGAGTTAATGAGAGAGTGTCAGGGTGAAAAGTAAAGAATGGGAAAAGGTAGAGGATCTTGAAGATCAGGAATCCCTTTGCAGAGTTGCTCTCTTAGCTCTTAGTGCCGTTATTTTGGCAGCAGCTGAGCAGGGCTGTCTGTTCAAAAGGCTGTAGAAAATCCGTTGGCAGCGAAGAAGTAGTGAGACCATTACAGCCGATGGTCCCAATACACCCAATAAGGCCCACGTTGTAAGGGACACAGCATCCATGTTTCTATAGACGACTAGAGCTAGACTGGGTAAGAAGTTCTGGTTTAAAAACCCACCTTTGTCCATTCCTCCCCTGACTTCATGTGATCTGGGACATTGCCGCGTTTCCCTCTTGCAGCGTTAAAAGCTGTTCCTCAGCTCACAGACGTATTTTATAAGAACCTAAAAAATGAAAGAGGTTCTGTAATTGTTCTGGGAGCTCTGTGCACTCTGTGTCCATCCTGCCTGACACGAGACACAGGGCAAAGGGAAGTGAGCTGAGCTCCTTTCAGGGATCCTTATCGCTCACCAAAACCGCCTGAAAGGAGGGTGTAGGGGGATGGGGCTTGGTCTCTTCTCCCAGATGATTGCTCAAGAGGAAACAGCCTCAGGTATTCCAGGAGTGCTTTCGACTGCAGATTTGACAAAACTTCTTTACCGGAAATGTGATGAAATATTGGAAGAGACTGCTCAGGGAAGCAGTGGAGTCTCCGTCTCTGGAGGTGTCCGTGAGCCATGTAGGTACTTTGGGACAGGGTTTAGTGGGTGTGATGGTGTGTGCTTGGCTGCTGGACCTCACGACCCTAGATGTCTTTTCCAACCTCAACAATTCTATGGTTGTGTAGTAATTCTCACTTCATTCAAATCTTGATTATAAATGCACTTCTAAGCCTAATTAATGAAACTAATAACCCTCCTGAGTGCAGTTGAGGAGCTGGCAGTGTCGTGCAGTCCAGTGTCCCTGCCCCATGGCCAGGAGGATGTCACCGGGAGCCCCTCAGCTGCTTCTGTGCCAGAAGGTAGCTGTCCCCATGCAAGATGACTGACAGCTCTGATCTGAAAACAGTCCTTGAAAAAGGAACCTCACAAACCACAGTCCAAAGCACAGCTCCAGCATTTAGTTTGGTTTTGCTGCAAAGAAGGGGAGTTGTGTGGGGAATTGGTCAGGACGAGAGAGAATGGCCTCAGGCTCCGCCAGGGGAGATTTAGGCTGGACGTTAGTGAAAAAAAAGAAATCACAGAAAGGGTGATTGGGCAGTGGCAGAGGCTGCCCAGGGAGGGGGTTGAGTCACCTTCCCTGGAGGGTGGACAAGGTGCTGAGGGACATGGGTTAGTGACTGGTGGGAATGGTTGGACTCGATGATCCAGTGGGTCTCTCTTCCAACCTGGTTGTTCTCCGATTCTATGATTCTCTGGTCACTCCAGCAGCTGCTGGTGTTGCTTGTGCAGCTGGGCCGAGCCTCCCAGTCAGAAGTGACCCTGCGGCTGTGTTAGGAGCCACTGTGGATGTGCTGTGCCTATCACAGTATTCCTGTTACCTCGAGAGGGTTTTCTGGAATTTATGAACTGTTGACTGCAAACACTTGGCTGTGGTGCTTCTCCTGAGGAGTCAGACCCTCCATCCCAGTCGGAGTGTCCTGGCTCCTCTGTGGGGCTGGCTGGGCACACCTGGGAGCTGCCCCCAAAGTGCCGTCAGTGCTGAGGGCTCGGGCCAGTCCAGAGCGTGAGGCCCTCCCTGTGTCTCTTGTCACTGGAGCAGAAGAGCTGCTACACTCCTCTGTCATTTGGAGTTCAATTTGAAATTTTCAATGGAAAAAATACCCCAAAAAGCTGTGCTGTGAGTAGCTATAGGCTCAGAGAAGGATAGCATCGTGAACAATATTAGCAAATGAGCCTTTTTGTAGTGTTGGGAACATTAAGAAAATATGTGTGACTTCCTGGTCTGTGCATTGTGCTCACGAAAACCTAAATGTTCCGTTAGGAATGATCTTTTTTGGTCTTTTCTCTTTCTTTTTTTTTTTTTTTTAACATTAGTGTCCAAGCTGATTTCCCTTGGTCGGCTAGAAATGAGCTGGAGGAGCAGATTTCCCTTCCGTCCACTTCTTGTGAGAGTCCTGCACGAATCCAGACTAAGGGACTGTGGGAAACCAGAGAAAAGGCTGGATCTGCCTCCCCAGGTAAAGAGGGATAAATCCACAGGTTAATGCTGGAACTTTTGTGGGATATTTGGATATCATCGTTGCCATAGAGGAACCGCATAAGGTTTCTTTTGTAGCTGCTTTACATTAAAAATGCTGCCCTTGCCAAACTGCTGAGCCCCTTGGGGTAGAAAATGGTGAATTTAGTGACCTTCTGTACAAAGTTTGAGTGCCTCTCGGCTGCTAGAGTTCAGATACAGATGCGCTGATGGGGGTTTGATTAGCTTAACAGCTTAACTGTTCCTGGTCTGTCTGCTTTGGGAGACGGAGTTGGTCTAGTTGTATTCCCTCATTCTTTTACCTGGAGACCTCCAGAGAGATTGTTTTATTGTGAAACGTCGATGATTTTCCGAGCGTGTTTTACCTCGTGTTATTTTTCTGTAGAGCTTCTTGGTGATGGAGACAGGAGGTTTGGTGGGTTGTTCCCAGCCAGGAGGTCCGTCTCCTCCTGGCAGCTTTTCCAGCCAGACTTCTCCCAGTCTGTAGCTCTGCTCAGGGTTGTTGTGCCCCAAGTGCAGGACCTGGCATTTGGTTGCGTTAAACCTCATCCCATTGGACTCAGCCCAGCGCTCCAGCCTGTTTAGGTCCCTTTGCAGAGCCTCCCGACCCTCCAGCAGATCCACACTCCCACACAGCTTTGTGTCATCTGCAAACTTGCTAAGGGTACCCTCAATGCCCTCATCCAGGTCATTGATGAAGACATTGACCAGGGCTGGACCCAGCACTGAGCCCTGGGGACTCCACTTGTCACTGGCCTCCAGCTGGACTTAACACCATTTCCCACCACTCTCTGGGCCCTCCATCCATCCAGTTTTCCACCCTGGAGTGTGTGCGCCTGCCCAGGCCAGAGGTGACAGTTTCCGTAGCAGAATGCTGGGAAAAACTGCATCAAAGGCTTTGCTAAAGTCCAGGAAGACCACATCCACAGCCTTTCCCTCAT
Organism: Coccyzus lansbergi; assembly: GCA_033558105.1. NCBI lineage: Eukaryota > Metazoa > Chordata > Aves > Cuculiformes > Coccyzidae > Coccyzus > Coccyzus lansbergi. Next base: position 140,657 of record JAUMJK010001522.1, on the reverse strand, counting down.
CCAGCAGCCGAGTCACTTTGTCATAGAAGGCGATCAGGTTGGTTTGGCAAGACCTGCCAAACTTGCGGCACAACAACCCTATGCAGAGCTCCAGACTGGGAGAAGTCTGTCTAGAAAGCTGCCAGGAGGACAGGGACCTGGAGGGGTTGGTCGACAGCAACTGACCATGAGCCAGCAGTGTGCCCAGGTGGCCAAGAAGGCCAATGGCATCTTGGCTTGGATCAGAAATGGTGTGACCAGCAGGTCCAGGGAGGTGATTCTCCCTCTGGACTCAGCACTGGGGAGACTGCTCCTCGAATCCTGTGTTCAGCTCCACCAGGGGAGATTTAGGCTGGAGATTAGGAGGAGGTTTTCCACAGAAAGGGTCATTGGGCATTGGAATAGGCTGCCCAGGGAGGTGGTTGATTCCCCTTCCCTGGAGGTGTTTAAGGGACGGGTAGATGAGGTCTTGAGGGACTTGGTTTAGTGTTTGATAGGAATGGTTGGACTAGAAGATCCGATGGGTCTTTCCAACCTGGTTGTTCTGTGATTCTATTATTCTATGAAAGAAGCTGGAAGATGCACGAGGACTGAAACAAAAAGCTCGTTATAAAGGAGCCTTAAGTCAGAAAGGCAGCGAAAGGCCTTCATCCAAATCACTTTTCTCACACTAGTGCAATTCTTTGTATCCGTCGTAAGGTATTTCTGTGTTTAGCCATGTGTCAGTCATGGTTTCCGTGAAAGGCACAACAAGCAATTGATGATTTATATAGTTTATAATGTTTATAAATCTAGGAAGGGGGAAGTGTGGGCATTAAGGTTCCAGTAGTGCGTGTGTGCTGGGGCGAGCGGCCCAGGCCTGGAGGAACCTGCACTATTAGTGGCAAACACGGAGCAAACGGCCCATGTTCTCATGCTCGTTGAGACCTTGGAATCTTTCTTAAGAGCCGTGGGTTGATAGGGAAGAGGTTTTGCCAGGTGAAAAGATGAAGCTAAGGGGCACATCTGTGGGAAAGAGGGGGCTGCTCTGTGTGGCTGCACTGCGGGATTCTCACGGGTGGGAATTCCCTAGGAATGGGCCGGATCGGGAAGGGCAGCGGCCTGGACAACAAGGGCAAATGGATTGTCCCCCTCCCCCAGTGCGGTCGCTGGGATCCATCTCTTCGGCTGATGAGGCAAAAGGCAACTCCCTCGTTCATCCCTGTCAGTGACAGTTGGGTTTGTGGAGGAAAAGGTTATGGAAATGCAGTTGGAATGGATTTGACAGCAAAAGGACTATGGAACTCTGGATCTGCAGGATTGTTGCCCCCAGGCTGTGTTTGGTCTGTGGGGATGGGGCTAGGGCAGGAATCCCCAGGAGAGCAGTCGGGGGCCCAGGGCATCTTGGGAAATTGACCCTACTTGCTCCTGGTGTGGATCATTTCAATAGTTCAGGATGACCTGGCGTGAAGCCAGCTTTTCCTCACGCACAGCTCACATCCGAGTGGAAAGAGAATGTGGAATTGTGGGATAGGGGCGAGATTCTGGCTGCGGCCGCGTTGGCCCCAGGAGTGGGAGTAGCTCGTGCTTTAACCCTGTTATGAGAAATGGTCTGTTGGAGTATCAAGCAATTCAGTCGGATTTCTAAAACGATATCGAGCTCGTTAGGGGACGTGGATAGCGTGAGATGAGCTGCTTTACAAAACAGAGCAGCCAGAGATGGTTGTTGTAGCACAGGTTGCCAGGAATTCCAAGGGGGGTGTGTATGAATCTTCCTGATCACTCTCAATCTCTCCCGAAGCAGCTTCAGCTACTTGCAGAAAACAGGCACAAAATTCCTCTGGTTTCTTTGCCTTTGGATCAGTTCTTAGCGAGTTCAGGGTGGCCAAGTTGGCTAACGAGCTTGCTACAGGCAACTTGAGTGCCTTTAACTGCAGTCGGCCTGTTCATTCGTTGGTTTCCTATTTTGTTCGGCTGCTGCCAGACTTGTTTGGAAAATAGCGCGGATTCTGTTTGAAAGCAAGGGGGGATGTGGGAGTACATGCTGGGCTAAGGATGGGGCCTTATCAGGTTGTTAGGGAGAAGCCTGGAGCACATCAAGGCCAAGGAGCAGCTGCAGCCTGAGAAGAAGAAGGCGTCTGCCTGTGAGATGAGTGACACAGAAACTCCCAGGGGGAACTCTGGGCTTTAGCCGAGCATCACGGAAACACCACCCGAGAGCAGAAAAGTACAAAAGGCTTTGCTTGTTGCTAATGAGGGACTTGACCTCACCATGTGCCCCCCACGTAGCACCCGTACAGCAGCTGGGGGGTGAGAGGGGCAATTGGAGGGGCTCTCGGGGGCAACTGGGGGGCAATTGGGGTTCCTGGGGGGCAGTTGGGCAGTGAGGGGGGCAGTTGGGGGAGAACAGGGTCATATGGGGGGGGCTGGGGCCAATTGCTGGGGTAATTGGGGTACCTGGGGGGCAATTTGGGTTCCTGAGGGAGGATTTGGGGGGTGAAGTGGGCAACTGGGGGGGTTGATCAAAGGCATTTGGGGGCTGGGGGACAATTGGAGGGAGGAATTGGGGTTCCTGAGGGGCACTTGGGGATATTCGTCTCTCTCCCCTTCCAGGAGTTCCTATTAAACTCCCCAGGGCTGAGCTCATGCCCTCAGGTGCCCATCAGGACACAAGCTCCGCCCTTTGTTCTCCAGAGCCTCCTCCCTCTCCCTGGATCATCCAGACCCCTCTCCCCTCTCCCTGGATCATCCTGTCCCTGGATCATCCAGACCCCTCTCCCTGGATCATCCTGTCCCTGGATCATCCAGACCCCTCTCCCTGGATCATCCTGTCCCTGGATCATCCAGACCCCTCTCCCCTGTCCCTGCTCCGAGCTCCAGAAGGTGAAGCTCATTTCTCTCTCACACTCCCTGCAGGTGACTCTTCAGCTCTGGGATGGAGCTCCTTGTACCTTCCACAAACAAACCCCCCAGGTGAGAATCCATGGGGGGAGGGGACATGGGGGGTGAAAGAGGGGGAAATAGAGGAGAATGTGGGGGAAAATGGATCTGGGGGGGGTAATGGGGCAGAAATGGGGGGGTTGGGGGACAGAGAGGGGGGAGGGATGGAATCCTGGGAGGGGAAATGTGGGATTGGAGGGTAACAAGGGGGGGAATGTTGGAGAGTGGGGGAAAAATGGGTCTGGGGGAGTAATGGGGATGTTGGGCAAAAGAATGGGGGAAATGGGGAGCAAAATGGGTCCCGGGAGAGTTCATGGGGGATAAATGGAGGTGTTGGGGGAAAAAGGGGGAGTAATGTGGGGGAAAATGGGTCCTGGGGTGAATGGGGGGGGTTAGGGGGCAATGGGTGGGAAATGGGGGGGTTGGGGGGCAAAAGGTGGAGGAAGGGGAGTGGGGTCTGGGTGGGGAAATGGGGGGGTGGGTTTTGGGGAGAAGCCTCTGTGAGGGGTTGGGGACAGGGGTGGGGGCTGGGGGAGCCGAGGGGCTTTGCCAGCCTGGAGGATTCTGTGCCTCGGGGGCCCCAGCGCCTCCTGCCAGCGTCCCCAGCCCCGTTTGGGGCCAGAACCCCCGTTTGGGGCCCTCTCCCCCCTGCACCCACACTTGGAGCTTGTGAAGCTTCATGTTTGAGTTAAACCCTCCTGGACAAGTTCCAAAGGGCATTTTGGGGCTTCAGAGACTCACTGGAAGGGCCTGGATGGAGAAGCATTCTTGGGGCGCAAAGCACGATGTTATGTGTCCAACCCCTCAGTTTTACAGACAGAATTCTCTGAAAGGGCTCAAAAGCTCATTTCTAGCTGCCAAAGCTTCATTTCGGGGAACAAAGCCTCAGTTTAGGACCAAGTCCACAACTGTGAGGACTCAAATCATCCTTTTGAACTGCCCTAGTCCCATTTTTAGGGCTCGAGGCCTTCGTGGCTTGTGCCGCAGAATCGTTTTAGGGCACAAACCCTTAGGTCAGCGTCCAGAGCCTCAACAGCCCTGGGGCAGCTCGAGGCCGTTTCCTCTCTCCCCATTGATCCCCAAAATGCTGGCAAATCCAACCCTCCTTGACTCCTTGGGTAGCTTTATCCAGCGAGCAGCCTTGGGCAGGGCTGGGAAGGGGAGGCCGTGATCTCCACGGGCAGCGAGGGAGGAGCTGCGACACAAGAGATTTCCCACTTCCATCTCTACCTAGAAATCTCCCCAGAAATCTTAGGCGTTTTCTAGTACTTTCTATGTTCTGCTTATAATGTTGTTAGGAATTTCACCACAACCACAAGTTTCTAATTGGCAGCTTTGCCTCCAGCTCAGCCTGACCTTGCCTTCCAAATGGACAAAGGCTGCAAGCAGAGGGAGAGGAGAAGAGACATCTCGCAGAAGAAGAGACGCTTGTTCAGCACAGACCACACGGAACGCAAGATGTTATCGTCTGGAAAGAACAAGCAGGGTCTGGAAAACAAGGTCTGAAAGGAAAGCAGCCGTCAGAGGGACATTCTGTCTCACTTTCCAACCATGGCTTAGAAGAAACTTCACCTACTTTAGCTTAAATCAAAATATTCCACTGTTAGGGATAGAAACTCCTCTTTGTCTCCCCCGCCAGCCCCAGACTGTGCTCCATTCGGAGTCTGGGGACGGAGCCCCTGGTCCTGCAGCCCTGGGCACGGAGGATCCCGCCACCCCCCGCCTGCAGCCGCTGTGTTCCCCGTGCGATCGATCGATCGATCGCTGCCCTCGCAGCTCGGGATGGGATGAGCCCCCTCGGGAGCAGCAGAGAGCGATGGCAGCTCCCCTGGCAGCTGGGCCCGGGACAGCCAGGTTTGCACAATGGTGAACACGGAATCTTAGAATCGTGGAATGGGTTGGGTTAGATAGGACCACAAAGCCCGCCCAGATCCAACCCCCTTCCCTGGGCAGGGACACCTCCCACCGGATCAGGGGCTCCAAGCCCCTTCCAGCCTGGCCTCGAACCCCTCCAGGGACGGGGCAGCCACAGCTTCTCTGAGCAGCCTGGGCCAGGCCCTGAACAACCTCATCGGGAAGGATTTCTTCCTCGTGTCTACTCTAAATCTTCCCCCTGGCAATTTCAAGACGTTCCCCCTCGTCCTGTCACTGTGCCCCCTCGTAAAATGCTCTCCCCACAGCAGATCAGGATTTTCACAATTCCAAACCCCATCTGTAAATAACCTGCGGAGGCTCCTGCTGTGTCGAGAGCAGTGACAGACGGAGCCTGCGGGTGCAGGGAAGGAGCCCGAGGGGAGCTTTGAGGAGCCTGAGCTCTGGCCCCAGCCCTCTCTGCTTCCTCCTTCCCCCTCTGTCCCTCCTGCTCCCTTTCCCCGGCTCAGCAAATGCCTCGCGGCCCCTTCGGTTGTTTTTTGGCTTCCTCTGTTCAACTATCGCAGGTGACCTTATGTTGCTTTATTGTGGCGACTGAACTTTAGGGCAGTCTCCAGTTCCATGGGCACAGGGCTCGGTTTTTGCAGGGCAGTGTCGGCAAGACCCTAAATGGGCTCCCTGGCCGCCCCCAGACAGAAATCCTCTCCTTGGGGAGACATTAGCCTGTAATTGCAAGGCAGTCATTAACTTTCTGTCAGGAACAGCCCTGGTGTGGGTTGGATTTATTATCCAGTCGCTGCTGACGCTGTCCTTCTCTCTTGTGATTTCAGCCTGGTCCAGTCTGCGAGTTCTCTTCTCTTCCAGTTACAAGGAACTTTGGCTTCTTTCGATGTAATATCACAACTAACATTGTGCCTTTTGCTTCCGGCATCTTGAACTCTGGGACAGTATCCAATTCCATGGGGATAAGATTCAGTGTTTGAAGGGCAGCGTCTACAAGGTTTTCGATGGGTTTCCTGCCTCCCCCAGACAGAAATTCTCTGGTAGGGCAGACGTTTGCTGTAGTTGCGGTGCTGTTACAACATTCCAGTTGTAATCCCTTCCGCAACAGTCCTTTTGGAATGGGAACCGAGTCCCTCACTCCTTCTTTCACCAATGTCTCCACTATCTTCATCATTTTCAAGATCTTCCTCTTCCCCATGTTCAACCTTTTGCCTCGTCCTGAAGATCAAGGTCAAGCCAGCTTTGGCCCTTCTGCTCCGCGGGAGGTTTCCGTCCTCCCTGAGCTCCCCTTAGGACACCTGCCTTACGCTTTGACAGGTGTCCTGCCCCAGTCCAACTCCCCACCTGCCGCTGTCCCCGGAGCCGGTCGCATCCGGCCTCCCACTTATTCTACACCTCTCGTGTCTCTTCCCAGCCCCAGACTAGAGTCAGGCTCGACAGGCTCTTCTTTCCCTGCTGATTCCGCCAAGCCCGTTCCCTTGGCTGTGGTTTCGCTGGACAGCAGGTAGGGACAGTGGGAATCTCCTTCATCCATTCGTGCGCGTCGCTAATTAGATGACGAGGCATTTGGCTATTTATGAGCACATCGACGGATGTGTCCCTTTTCCGTCTACCTATTGTCGTGTCCGGAGTGACCGCCTCGTGTTTTAGGTAATCATCACGAGATCCCATACTCTATTCCTCTGTTTATAAGCCAAACCTCTTTATTAAACAGCAAAACCCGAATTACAACCGAATTGAGAGCCGAACAAAAACCGATTTGTACACAGGGTAAAAGACCAAAATGAAACCCAATCAAACAAAATGCATGCAACATGCAATTTAAGATGTCGAACATACTCCATCGGAATTTTTGGAGCAAGAACTTGCAAACAAATGACCAATGTCCAGAGAGGACAGTAGGGCCAGTTTGGATCATCTTTTAGCCACTCTGTTGGTTCCTGCTCGGCAGAGTCCAATTTCTTGCAATACAATATCATTGTGGCAATACCATTTACCTCCAGCACCTAATGGGAAGCCGACAAATTTAAGTGAAGAGGCAACCGTAAGTTTTCAAATTTCTTTTCTTAAATGCTGATATTTTAACACTTTTTCTTCGGCTGCTTCTTTTAAATTTGTTCGGGTGCTCTCATACTTAACCGTGACATCAATGACTATTGCAGCCTCATCTCTCACCAATACTAGATCCGGTTTAAATAGGTTATTTTGGGTATCTCTTATACAAGGCTCGTTAATAACTTTCCAATCTTTCTTTTTGGCTTCACCGGAAATGATATTACAAATAATATTGTGCCTTTTTATTCTCGCCTCCTGCACTTTTGGACAATAACCAGTAATATGAGCACAGGATTCCCCTTTGTCCGGACAGTGCCTACATCATTTTAAATGAGCTTCTTGCCTCCCTCGAGACAGAAATTCTCTAGTAGGGGAGACTTTTGCTCTTAATTGTAAGGCAGTAATCAATGTTCTGTGAGGAATACCCCTGGGGTGTATTAGCCAATCGTTACTGATATTATCATTTTCAAAGTTTTTAATGCCAATTCCTTGAGATTTTAGATTCGTCCAATTTGCAAATTCTTTCTTACGCCAGTTACAAGGTTTCGGAAAGATAACCTTGAGGTCTGATCTTTCCCATTCTGATAATGGAGCAATCTCCTCATTGATTTCCGGAGTTGTTACTACAACAGGTGGTTCCCACAATGATGGAATTTTGCCACTATCTCCATGGGCTGATACCCACAGTTCCTGGTATTCATTTTGAATACCATTCTCTTTAACCAGATCTCTAACCACCTCATCCGACGAGTGCACCAGACGCTGCAGCCTTGGGGCCTGCACACTGGGAACCAGTGCTGATAACCGGATAATGCCTAGACCTCCATCTTTGATGTTGGAGTATAAAATGGCATCACAGGTACTCGGAGGTAGATGTAACCAGGCCTCGGCAGCAGTTCTCACTTCTAAGTCAAGGCTTTCTAATAATGAGGCCTTTACATTTGACTGACCTGCTAAGTAAATTAAGCTGGGACTGGCGCATCCTCTCAAGATGTCGACCTTCTGGAAGGGTTTCAATCGTGCCCTCTCAATCTGAGGTAACCAATCCTTCAGATTTCCCAGTAGCTCCGGTCTAGATATTCCCACCCGTGGATCCATTCTTAGACCTAGGTACTTAACGGAGTCACCGGGATCAACCATTCTCAAGGGGATATTATTGATGTTCCATTTTTTACAATCATTGATTGTAAACGAATCGTGTGTGGGTTTGATGTAGAACCCACAACACTTTTCCCCTTGGACTCTGAGGCCGGTTGTGGAACAAAATGCCTCAAGTATCTTTATATTTTTTCTCATATCGTCCCAAGAATCACTAAACAGAACCAAATCGTCTGCAAAGGCCAGTGATGTTCTATTCTTACGGCCTTGCTGGAAACCAGCACCTTCTTGTTCTAATCTGCACAGTAGAGGGTCGATAGCTAGATTGAACAACAGGGGAGACATCGGATCCCCTTGTTTTACCCCAATTTGGATGTTAAAAGGGGCCGTGTCACCACTCGTAAGTTCTATGTATGTTGTGGTGTGTTATATAGGTCCCTGACCAGGGGAGTGATGTGCTCATCTGCCCCTCTTATTCTCAGAGCCTCTATCAGATGTTGATATCTCACTGTATCAAAGGCTTTTTCCAGGACAATGAAGACTACCCCAAGGGGTCGGTGTTCTTTCTTAGCAATTTTTGTTATTAGATGGAATAATTTCAGGTTTTCAGAGCAACCTGATGCTTTGATAAAGCCCCTTTGTCTTGCATTTCTAGGGCAGGCCTTGGTCAGCCTCGCATTTAAAATTCTTGTAAATAATCTTAATATTGTTGACCCGATGGTAATTGGATGCCAATTATTGATATTCTCGGGATGTTCTCGAGCAGTGGGATTTGGTATTAACACAGTCCGACATTCCTTGACCATATCCGGGATCCTTCCGACCACCAGCCACAGATTGTAAATTTCTTTTAACTTGGTAAAATGTGGATCGTATAATTCCAAGTCCTTTAAACTTCATTTATCTGGTCCTGGTGCCGTCTTTCTCTTCATTTCTCTGATGTTCTTTTCTATTTCTTCCTCCGTGATCATGGCCAGGAAAGCCGAGTTGTCTGCCATTGCCCCCTGATCGAATTTTCCCAGGCCGTTAAACTTTCCACGGGATTCCCATCGAGATCGGAAGACAGATTGTACTTCTTCTAGTGGGATCCCGCATTTCAACGACTCCCGTCCATCCAGGATGGAACCAGCTCGTTTCCCTTTGTCGATGTAGTATAACCTCTGCATCCGACGAAAGGTACTCTTTTGTCTGGCTCTCTTTCTCATCCATTTCTTGGGAGGACCTCTAGGAGAACCCTCTTTGGTGGTTTTCTGTGAGCCTGGTTGTGAAGCGGCTTCCAACTTGTAGGACTTTTTCCCAAGGTCTACCAGGCAGTCAGCCATTGCCTCCTCTACTAGGTGTTGATGGATCTTTATTGCCTTTTATTAAATCATAGAAGATGTCTCTTAAGAGTGGAGAACTTTCCAACTGTTATCCTATCTGCGACGACCCTTTCCTAATAGGACCTGAGTCCCTCACACCTTCTTTCCCCGATGTTTTCAATACCTTCAGTGCATTCATCACTTCAAGAATCCTCCTCTTCCCACTGTTCATTTATCTGCCTCATGGCCACTCATTTCAAATCACGTCTTTTGTCACTTATTTGTTTGGCAGTGTTTGATGGAATTTTCTCAGCTATCTGTTTATTGCTGTTTCTCTCAGCCTCATCCTGTTGTTCAAGATGTAATAACAGTTCTATTTCCTCGCTGGTCCAGCACTGTTTATGTTTTCCCCTCTGAGACTAGAGTCAAGCTCAACAGGGTCTTCTTTCCCCGCTGATTCCGCCAAGCCCGTTCCCTTGGCTGTGGTTTCGCTGGACAGTAGGTAGGGACAGTGGGAATCTTGTTCATCCATTCATGCGCGTCACTAATTAGATGACGAGGCATTTGGCTAGTATTGAACACATTGACGGATGTGTCCCTTTTCCGGGTTAAGTGAGGTAGCCTGTCTGCCTATCGTCAAGTCCAGTGTGACTGTGTCATGTTTCGGTAATCATCACGAGATCCCATACTGTGTACCTCTGTTTTTGTGCGAAACCTCTTTATTAAAAAACATTAAAACCCGAATAACAACTGAATTAAAACCGAATAAAACCAAATTAAATAAAAAGCATGCAGCACCCGAATAATAGCCGAATTTGAGACCGAATAGAACCGGATTAGATAAAGGACATGCAACATGCAATTAAAAATGGGACATACTTAATCAGAATTTTTCGAGCAAGAACTTGCAAATATCTGGACAATGTCTACAGAGGACAGTAGGGCCAGTTTTGATAGTCTCTTTGCTACTCTATTTATACCAGCTCGGGAGAGTCCAATTTCTTGGAATACAGTATCGTTACCATAATACCATTTACCTCTAGCACCAATTGGGAAGCCTACAAATTTGACTGAAGAGGCACCCGTGAGTTCTAAAATTTCTTTTTCCAAATGATTATATTTCAACACTTTTTCTTCGGCTGCTTCTTTTAGATGTGTTCGGCTGCTCTCATACCTAACCGTGACATCAATGACTATTGCAGCCTCATCTCTCACCAATACTAGATCCGGTTTAAATAGGTTATTTTGGGTATCTCTTATACAAGGCTCGTTAATAACTTTCCATTCTTTCTTTTTGGCTTCATCGGAAATGATGTTACAAATAATATTGTGCCTTTTGATTCTCGCCTCCTGCTCTTTGGGACAATAACCAGTTATATGAGCACAGGATTCCCCTTTGGCCGGACAGTGCCTACTTCATTTTAAATGAGCTTCTTGCCTCCCTCAAGACAGAAATTCTCTAGTAGGGTAGACATTTGCTCTTAATTGTAAGACTGTTATCAATTTTCTGTGAGGAATACCCCTGGGGTGCACTAGCCAATCGTTGGTGATGTTATCATTTTCAAAGTTTTTAATAACAATTCCTTGAGATTTTAGATTCGTCCAATTTGCAAATTCTTTCTTACGCCAGTTACAAGGTTTCAGAAAGATAACCTTGAGGTCTGATCTTTCCCATTCTGATAATGGAGCAATCTCCTCATTGATTTCCGGAGTTGTTACTACAAGAGGTGGTTCCCACAATGATGGAATTTTGCCACTATCTCCATGGGCTGATTCCCAGAGTTCCTGGTATTCATTTTGAATACCATTCTCTTTAACCAGATCTCTAACCACCACGAGTGCACCAGACGCTGCAGCCTTGGGTCCTGCACACTGGGAACCAGTGCTGATAACCGGATAATGCCTAGACCATCATAATCTTTGATGTTGGAGTATAAAATGGCGTCACAGGTACTCGGAGGTAGATGTAACCAGGCCTCGGCAGCAGTTCTTACTTCTAAGTCAAGGCTTTCTAGTAATGAGGCCTTTACATTTGACTGACCTGCTAAGTAAATTAACCTGGGAATGGCGTCTCCTCTCAAGATGTCGACCTTCTGGAAGGGTTTCAGTCGAGCCCTCTCAATCTGAGGTAACCAATCCTTCAGATTTCCCAGTAGCTCCGGTCTAGATATTCCAACCCGTGGATCCATTCTTAGACCTAGGTACTTAACGGAGTCACCAGGATCAACCGTTCTCAAGGGGATGTTATTGATGTTCCATTCGTTACAATCATTGATTGTAAACGAATCGTGTGTGGGTTTGATGTAGAATCCACAGCACTTTTCTACTTGGACTCTGAGGCCGGTTGTGGAACAAAACGCCTCAAGTATCTTTATATTCTTTCTCATATCATCCCAAGAATCACTAAACAGAACCAAATCGTCTGCAAAGGCCAGTGATGTTATGTTCTTACGGCCTTGCTGGTAACCAACACCTTCTTGTTCTAATCTGCACAGTAGAGGGTCGATAGCTAAATTGAACAACAGGGGAGACATCGGATCACCTTGTTTTACCCCAATTTGGATGTTAAAAGGGGCCGTGTCACCACTCGTAAGTTCTATGTACGTTGTGGTGTGTTATATAGGTCCCTGACCAGGGGAGTGATGTCCTCATCTGCCCCTCTTATTCTCAGAGCCTCTATCAGATGTCGATGTCTCACTGTATCAAAGGCTTTTTCCAGGTCAATGAAGACTACCCCAAGGGGTCGTTGTTCTTTCTTGGCAATTTTTGTTATTAGATGGAATAACTTCAGGTTTTCGGAACAACCTGATGATTTGATAAAGCCCCTTTGTCTTATATTTCTAGGGCAGGCCTTGGTCAGCCTTGCATTTAAAATTCTAATGAATAATCTTAATATTATTGACCCGATGGTAATTGGATGCCAATTATTGATATTCTCGGGATGTTCTCGAGCAGCGGGATTTGGTATTAACACAGTCCGACATTCCTTGACCATATCCGGGATCCTTCCGGCCACCAGCCACAGATTGTAAATTTCTTTTAACTTGGTAAAATGTGGATCGTATAATTCCAAGTCCTTTAAACTTAATTTATCTGGTCCTGGTACCGTCTTTCTCTTCATTTCTCTGATGTTCTTTTCTATTTCCTTCTCCGTGATCATGGCCAGGAAAGCCGAGTTGTCTGCCATTGCCCCCTGATGGAATTTTCCCAGGCCGTTAAACTTTCCACGGGATTCCCATCGAGATCGGAAGACAGATTGTACTTCTTCTAGTGGGATCCCACATTTCAACGACTCCCGTCCATCCAGGATGGAACCAGCTAACTTCCCTTTATCCATGTTATATAACCTTTGCATCCGACGAAGGGTCCCCTTTCGTCTGGCCCTTTTCTTCATCCATTTCTTGGGTGGACTTTTTGGAGGGTCTTTGTTGATGACGTCTTGTGAGCCTGGTTGTGACGTGGCTTCCAACTCGTGGGACCTTTTCCCAAGGTCTACCAGGCAGTCAGCCATTGCCTCCTCTACTATAGTTGATGGAGCTTTGTTGCCTTTTATTAAGTCATAGAACATATCTTTAAGAATGGTGAGTTTTCCAGTTGTTATCTTATCTTCAACAACTCTTTCATAATGGGAAGTGAGTCCCTCACACCTTCTTTCATTGATGTTTTCACTCCCTTCTGTGTCATCATCATTCAAAGGATCGTCTTCCTCCCGCTGTTCATTTATCTGCCTCATGGCCACTCATTTCAAATCACGTCGTTTGTCACTTATTTGTTTGGCAGTGTTTGATGGAATTTTCTCAGCTATCAGTTTATTGCTGTTTCTCTCAGCCTCATCCTGTTGTTCAAGATGTAATAACAGTTCTATTTCCTCGCTGGTCCAGCACTGTTTATGTTTTCCCTTCTGAGACTAGAGTCAAGCTCAACAGGGTCTTCTTTCCCCGCTGATTCCGCCAAGCCCGTTCCCTTGGCTGTGGTTTCGCTGGACAGTAGGTAGGGACAGTGGGAATCTCGTTCATCCATTCATGCACGTCACTAATTAGATGACGAGGCATTTGGCTAGTATTGAACACATTGACGGATGTGTCCCTTTTCCGGGTTAAGTGAGGTAGCCTGTCTGCCTATCGTCAAGTCCAATGTGACCGTGTCATGTTTCGGTAATCATCACGAGATCCCATACTGTGTACCTCTGGTTTTGTGCGAAACCTCTTTATTAAAAAACATTAAAACCCGAATAACAACTGAATTAAAACCGAATAAAACCAAATTAAATAAAAAGCATGCAGCACCCGAATAATAGCTGAATTTGAGACCGAATAGAACCGGATTAGATAAAGGACATGCAACATGCAATTAAAAATGGGACATACTTAATCAGAATTTTTCGAGCAAGAACTTGCAAATATCTGGACAATGTCTACAGAGGACAGTAGGGCCAGTTTTGATAGTCTCTTTGCTACTCTATTTATACCAGCTCGGGAGAGTCCAATTTCTTGGAATACAGTATCGTTACCATAATACCATTTACCTCTAGCACCAATTGGGAAGCCTACAAATTTGACTGAAGAGGCACCCGTGAGTTCTAAAATTTCTTTTTCCAAATGATTATATTTCAACACTTTTTCTTCGGCTGCTTCTTTTAGATGTGTTCGGCTGCTCTCATACCTAACCGTGACATCAATGACTATTGCAGCCTCATCTCTCACCAATACTAGATCCGGTTTAAATAGGTTATTTTGGGTATCTCTTATACAAGGCTCGTTAATAACTTTCCATTCTTTCTTTTTGGCTTCATCGGAAATGATGTTACAAATAATATTGTGCCTTTTGATTCTCGCCTCCTGCACTTTGGGACAATAACCAGTTATATGAGCACAGGATTCCCCTTTGGCCGGACAGTGCCTACTTCATTTTAAATGAGCTTCTTGCCTCCCTCGAGACAGAAATTCTCTAGTAGGGTAGACATTTGCTCTTAATTGTAAGACTGTTATCAATTTTCTGTGAGGAATACCCCTGGAGTGCACTAGCCAATCGTTGGTGATGTTATCATTTTCAAAGTTTTTAATAACAATTCCTTGAGATTTTAGATTCGTCCAATTTGCAAATTCTTTCTTACGCCAGTTACAAGGTTTCAGAAAGATAACCTTGAGGTCTGATCTTTCCCATTCTGATAATGGAGCAATCTCCTCATTGATTTCCGGAGTTGTTACTACAACAGGTGGTTCCCACAATGATGGAATTTTGCCACTATCTCCATGGGCTGATTCCCAGAGTTCCTGGTATTCATTTTGAATACCATTCTCTTTAACCAGATCTCTAACCACCTCATCCGACGAGTGCACCAGACGCTGCAGCCTTGGGGCCTGCACACTGGGAACCAGTGCTGATAGCCGGATAATGCCTAGACCTCCATCTTTGATGTTGGAGTATAAAATGGCGTCACAGGTACTCGGAGGTAGATGTAAACAGGCCTCGGCAGCAGTTCTCACTTCTAAGTTGAGGCTTTCTAGTAATGAGGCCTTTACATTTGACTGACCTGCTAAGTAAATTAAGCTGGGACTGGCGTCTCCTCTCAAGATGTCGACCTTCTGGAAGGGTTTCAGTCGAGCCCTCTCAATCTGAGGTAACCAATCCTTCAGATTTCCCAGTAGCTCCGGTCTAGATATTCCAACCCGTGGATCCATTCTTAGACCTAGGTACTTAACGGAGTCACCAGGATCAACCGTTCTCAAGGGGATATTATTGATGTTCCATTCGTTACAATCATTGATTGAAAACGAATCGTGTGTGGGATTGATGTAGAATCCACAGCACTTTTCCCCTTGGACTCTGAGGCCGGTTGTGGAACAAAACGCCTCAAGTATCTTTATATTCTTTCTCATATCATCCCAAGAATCACTAAACAGAACCAAATCGTCTGCAAAGGCCAGTGATGTTATGTTCTTACGGCCTTGCTGGTAACCAACACCTTCTTGTTCTAATCTGCACAGTAGAGGGTCGATAGCTAGATTGAACAACAGGGGAGACATCGGATCACCTTGTTTTACCCCAATTTGGATGTTAAAAGGGGCCGTGTCACCACTCGTAAGTTTATGAACGTTGTGGTGTGTTATATAGGTCCCTGACCAGGGGAGTGATGTGCTCATCTGCCCCTTTTAATCTCAGAGCCTCTATCAGATGTCGATGTCTCACTGTGTCAAAGGCTTTTTCAAGGTCAGTGAAGACCACCCCGAGGGGGCGATGTTCTTTTTTAGCAATTTTTGTTATTAAATCGAATAATTTCAGGTTTTCGGAACAACCTGATGATTTGATAAAGGCCCTTTGTCTTATATTTCTAGGGCAGGCCTTGGTCAACCTCGCATTTAAAATTCTGGTAAACAATCTTAATACCATTGACCTGATTGTGATGGGACACCAATTATTGATATTCTCAGGGTGTTCTCGGGCTTTGGTATTAACACAGTCCGACATTCCTTGACCATATCCGGGATCCTTCCGGCCACCAGCCATAGGTTGTAAATTTCTTTCAACTTGGTAAAATGTGGATCGTATAATTCCAAGTCCTTTAAACTTCATTTATCTGGTCCTGGTGCCGTCTTTCTCTTCATTTCTCTGATGTTCTTTTCTATTTCTTTCTCCGTGATCATGGCCAGGAAAGCCGAGTTGTCGGCCATTGCCCCCTGATCGAATTTTCCCAGGCCGTTAAACTTCCCACGGGATTCCCATCGAGATCGGAAGACAGATTGTACTTCTTCTAGTGGGATCCCGCATTTCAACGACTCCCGTCCATCCAGGATGGAGCCAGCTAGTTTCCCTTTGTCGATGTAGTATAACCTCTGCATCCGACGAAAGGTACTCTTTTGTCTGGCTCTCTTTCTCATCCATTTCTTGGGAGGACCTCTAGGAGAACCCTCTTTGGTGGTTTTCTGTGAGCCTGGTTGTGAAGCGGCTTCCAAGTCGTAGGACTTTTTCCCAAGGTCTGCCAGGCAGTCAGCCATTGCCTCCTCTACTAGGTGTTGATGGATCTTTATTGCCTTTTATTAAATCATAGAAGATGTCTCTTAAGAGTGGAGAACTTTCCAACTGTTATCCTATCTGCGACGACCCTTTCCTAATAGGACCTGAGTCCCTCACACCTTCTTTCCCCGATGTTTTCAATACCTTCAGTGCATTCATCACTTCAAGAATCCTCCTCTTCCCACTGCTCATTTATCTGCCTCATGGCCACTCATTTCAAATCACGTCTTTTGTCACTTATTTGTTTGGCAGTGTTTGATGGAATTTTCTCAGCTATCTGTTTATTGCTGTTTCTCTCAGCCTCATCCTGTTGTTCAAGATGTAATAACAGTTCTATTTCCTCGCTGGTCCAGCACTGTTTATGTTTTCCCCTCTGAGACTAGAGTCAAGCTCAACAGGGTCTTCTTTCCCCGCTGATTCCGCCAAGCCCGTTCCCTTGGCTGTGGTTTCGCTGGACAGTAGGTAGGGACAGTGGGAATCTCGTTCATCCATTCATGCGCGTCACTAATTAGATGACGAGGCATTTGGCTAGTATTGAACACATTGACGGATGTGTCCCTTTTCCGGGTTAAGTGAGGTAGCCTGTCTGCCTATCGTCAAGTCCAGTGTGACCGTGTCATGTTTCGGTAATCATCACGAGATCCCATACTGTGTACCTCTGGTTTTGTGCGAAACCTCTTTATTAAAAAACATTAAAACCCGAATAACAACTGAATTAAAACCAAATAAAACCGAATTAAATAAAAAGCATGCAGCACCCAAATAATAGCCGAATTTGAGACCGAATAGAACCGAATTAGATAAAGGACATGCACACATGCAATTAAAAATGGGACATACTTAATCAGAATTTTTCGAGCAAGAACTTGCAAATATCTGGACAATGTCTACAGAGGACAGTAGGGCCAGTTTTGATAGTCTCTTTGCTACTCTATTTATACCAGCTCGGGAGAGTCCAATTTCTTGGAATACAGTATCGTTACCATAATACCATTTACCTCTAGCACCAATTGGGAAGCCTACAAATTTGACTGAAGAGGCACCCGTGAGTTCTAAAATTTCTTTTTCCAAATGACTATATTTCAACACTTTTTCTTCGGCTGCGTCTTTTAGATTTGTTCAGGTGCTCTCATACCTAACCGTGACATCAACTACAATTGCAGCCTCATCTCTCACCAATACCAGATCCGGTTTAAATAGGTTATTTTGGGTATCTCTTATACAAGGCTCGTTAATAACTTTTCCAATCTTTCTTTTTGGCTTCATCGGAAATGATATTGCAGATAATATTGTGCCTTTTTATTCTCGCCTCCTGCACTTTGGGACAATAGCCATTTGTATGAGCACAGGATTCCCCTTTGGCCAGACAGTGCCTACTTCATTTTAAATGAGCTTCTTGCCTCCCTCGAGACAGAAATTCTCTAGTAGGGGAGACTTTGGCTCTTAATTGTAAGGCAGTAATCAATTTTCTGTGAGGAATACCCCTGTGCTGTACTAGCCAATCGTTGCTGATGTTATCATTTTCAAAGTTTTTAATGCCAATTCCTTGAGATTTTAGATTCGTCCAATTTGCAAATTCTTTCCTACGCCAGTTACAAGGTTTTGGAAAGATAACCTTGAGGTCTGATCTTTCCCATTCTGATAATGGAGCAATCTCCTCATTGGTTTCCGGAGTTGTTACTACAACAGGTGGTTCCCATAATGATGGAATTTTGCCACTATCTCCATGGGCTGATACCCAGAGTTCCTGGTATTCATTTTGAATACCATTCTCTTTAACCAAATCTCTAACCACCTCATCCGACGAGTGCACCAGACGCTGCAGCCTTGGGGCCTGCACACTGGGAACCAGTGCTGATAACCGGATAATGCCTAGACCTCCATCTTTGATGTTGGAGTATAAAATGGCGTCACAGGTACTTGGAGGTAGATGTAACCAGGCCTCGACAGCAGTTCTTACTTCTAAGTCAAGGCTTTCTAATAATGAGGCCTTTACATTTGACTGACCTGCTAAGTAAATTAAGCTGGGACTGGCGCATCCTCTCAAGATGTCAACCTTCTGTAAGGGTTTTAATTGAGTCCTCTCAATCTGAGGTAACCAATCCTTCAGATTTCCCAGTAGCTCCGGTCTAGATATTCCAACCCGTGGATCCATCCTTAGACCTGGGTACTTAACGGAGTCACTGGGATCAACCATTCTCAAGGGGATGTTATTGATGTTCCAAAAGTTACAATCATTGATTGTAAACAAATCATGTCTGGGTTTGATGTAGAATCCACAACACTTTTCCCCTTGGACTCTGAGGCTGGTTGTGGAACAAAATGCCTCAAGTATCTTTATATTCTTTCTCATACCATCCCAAGAATCACTGAGCAGAACCAAATCGTCTGCAAAGGCCAGTGATGTTCTATTCTTACGGCCTTGCTGGAAACCAGCACCTTCTTGTTCTAATCTACACAGTAGAGGGTCGATAGCTAGATTGAACAACAGGGGAGACATCGGATCACCTTGTTTTACCCCAATTTGGATGTTAAAAGGGGCCGTGTCACCACTCGTAAGTTCTATGAACGTTGTGGTGTGTTATATAGGTCCCTGACCAGGGGATTGATGTCCTCGTCTACCCCTCTTATTCTCAGAGCCTCTATCAGATGTTGATGTCTCACTGTGTCAAAGGCTTTTTCAAGGTCAGTGAAGACCACCCCGAGGGGGCGATGTTCTTTTTTAGCAATTTTTGTTATTAAATCGAATAATTTCAGGTTTTCGGAACAACCTGATGATTTGATAAAGCCCCTTTGTCTTATATTTCTAGGGCAGGCCTTGGTCAACCTCGCATTTAAAATTCTGGTAAACAATCTTAATACCATTGACCTGATTGTGATGGGACACCAATTATTGATATTCTCAGGGTGTTCTCGGGCTTTGGTATTAACACAGTCCGACATTCCTTGACCATATCCGGGATCCTTCCGGCCACCAGCCATAGGTTGTAAATTTCTTTCAACTTGGTAAAATGTGGATCGTATAATTCCAAGTCCTTTAAACTTCATTTATCTGGTCCTGGTGCCGTCTTTCTCTTCATTTCTCTGATGTTCTTTTCTATTTCTTCCTCCGTGATCATGGCCAGGAAAGCCGAGTTGTCTGCCATTGCCCCCTGATCGAATTTTCCCAGGCCGTTAAACTTTCCACGGGATTCCCATCGAGATCGGAAGACAGATTGTACTTCTTCTAGTGGGATCCCGCATTTCAACGACTCCCGTCCATCCAGGATGGAACCAGCTAACTTCCCTTTATCCATGTAATATAACCTTTGCGTTTGACGAAAGGTCCCCTTTCGTCTGGCCCTTTTCTTCATCCATTTCTTGGGTGGACTTTTTGGAGGGTCTTTGTTGATGACGTCTTGTGAGCCTGGTTGTGACGTGGCTTCCAACTCGTGGGACCTTTTCCCAAGGTCTGCCAGGCAGTCAGCCATTGCCTCCTCTACTATAGTTGATGGAGCTTTGTTGCCTTTTATTAAGTCATAGAACATATCTTTAAGAGTAGCGAATTTTCCAGTTGTTATCTTATCTTCAACAACTCTTTCATAGTGGGAACTGGTCCCTCACACCTTCTTTCACTGATGTTTTCACTCCCTTCTATGTCATCATCATTCAAATGATCTTCTTCCTCCCGCTGTTCGTTTATCTGCCTCATCGCTGATCATTTCAGATCAAGCCTCTTATCACTTATTTGTTTGGCAGTTTTAGATGGAATTTTCTCTGCTATCAATTTATTGATGTTTCTCTCCGTCTCATACTGTTGCTCAAGATGTAACAACAGATCTATCTCCTCGCTGGTCCAGCACTGTTTATGTTTTCCCCTCTGAGTACTCTGCTTTGGGAGGGATGTTCCAATTCTTTCTTTATTCCTTGTGACTGGATGGACCAGTCATTTATGTTGACTAAGCCCGATTTTAGTGTCAAAGGCTCTTTGGCATTCCTCACAGACATGCCCTTTTCTCTCTAATTCCAACTTAGCTTGCCCATGGCACTTCGGAAAATGGCAGGTGATACTTTGATGTTTCTCATTTGTTCTTCCACATTTAATACATTGGAAAGTGATCTTATTCTTTCCGTGGACTCTTTTCAGATGGTCGATAAGTCCCGAGATGTTATCAGTTTGAGTCCCACAGCATGGACAGGATGGATTTTTGTCCGGAACTTTGACCAGAGGTGTGCCTTCCATGGAAAATTCCTCGTGTGGGCTCATCTCAGGGTTTCTCGGTGCGGGACTTGCCAGATGTTCATTCCCAGGAGATAAATCAACGTCATCTTTCTTCTCCTTTACCTCTACATGAGAGAGGCTGGTATTGCTACCAGCAGGATTGGTAGAATCCAGAGATTCATACACCTCTGGGAACACTGCAAGTTCCTCCGGCCCGAGGGACGGGCAAGGGCCTTCCCTCAGAAACAATGAGTTTACAAACTCCCATCTTTTTATAGTCCATTCTTTAGCCGTTTCGTATCCAGGGCTGCTCTTGGAACTGGAGACCCATCTTTCGCACCAGTCTTTGGGGTTGGTTTGTGTAGCCACGGAGAGGACACTTGGCATTACAGGGAGCCCATGATTTCAAGTCCTCGTGAGGGATGTTACAGAGCATTGTGCCTCCACTACCTTTATATTCCTCCTCAGACCTTCCCATGAGTCACTCAGCAAGACCAAATTGTCTGCAAAGGCCAGTGATGTTCTATTTTTCGAACCATGTCAGCAAACAGTGCCAGGCTGACTGTCCTCACCTCGGCAGCTCAAGCTGATGATGTTCTTTGCCTTTAATTAATTCATGAAACGCATTTCGAAAATCAGGTCTCTTTTCGCTTATAATACATCCTGAGATCGTTATCCTGGAATGCGAATCGAGTCCCTCTTTCCTTCTTTCTCCAGCACCTCTTGGATCTTCTTCCTCCTCCAACTCTTCATCATCCCCATGTTCAGCTTTTTGTCTCCTTTTGTATCGTCTCAAATCTTGCCTTTTATCCCTTTTCTCTTTAGCCGTTTGGATGGTGTTTGTTCCACAATCAGTTCTTTGATGATTTTTTTCCCCTCAAACTGTTTTTTTTTTCTCCAGCTTTAATACCAGTTGGATCTCATCCTGCTCCTTTGAGCAGAAAGTCAGCAAATAGTAAATGGCTTCATCACTCAGTTGGTGTCATCAGTACTTTGATCCCTTAAAGGAAAACCATTACATTTTAAAATTAAACAGACAAAACTATATAAGAAATGACAATTTATCCAATGCTTTTTTTTTCCTTTTTATGTTTTTAGTTCTCCCTTTCCACTAAGCCAAATACCAAACAGCCTCCGTTATAGGTGATTCCAGTGCATCGTTTATATTTAAATGCCATTTTCAAGTGAATGATTTCCAGTTAACAACAAACGTAACGACCAACTTGAAGCAAAGAAAAAAGGTTTGATCTGTGCCTGTAAGATTTCTAAATATAAAAAATGTAAGTAATCAGAATTTGAAGTCAACACACACATTTTGACTAATAAACGGAACATTTCAGAACACTTTTCTCTATCTAATTATGACTCGGAGATGCAAGCAGATTAGCCACTCTCTGTGCCCCATAGATCCCCCTCTGCCCCATAGATCCCCCTCTGCCCCATAGATCCATCATTCTACCCCATAGACAAATACTGTGCCCCATAGATCGATCCCTCTCTGTGACACACACAGATCTATGGGGCAGCAGGAGTAACTTATGGGGCTGGGGAGTCACTTATGGGGCAGGAGGGGTCACTTATGGGACCCCCACGACCCTTTTAGGGACCCCCTGGATCATTCCAGGGAGCCCTAGGACCTCTCTGTGGAACATCAGGACCCCATTATACCCCAGTATAACCCAACATGTTCCCATCATATCCCATATAACCCAGGATACCCCAACATGGCCTCAGTAGAACGTCCCCCCACGGCCCCAGTATAACCCAGTATACCCCCCACATTCCAGGTATACCCCAGTTCAGCCCAGTCCCCGCCTTCTCACCACTTCCTACCTTCCCCAGCGTTGCCAGAAGCACGAGAGCCCCTTGCCAGGGGCACAATCAGTGACCTTACTGGTTCCAGTATCTTAACTGGTGCTATAACTGGTGGTGTTACTGGTTCCAGTGCCATAAGTGGTGCCCTTACTGGTTTCAGTACCTTAACTGGTGCCATAACTGGTGCCATAACTGGTTCTGGTGCCGTTACTGGTTCCACTACCTTAACAATTGCCAAAACTGGTGCTGTTACTGTTTCCAGTGCCATTATTGGTGCCGTTACTGGTGCTGTTACTGGTCCCAGTGCGGTGCCGGTTGCCAGAGGCGATGCCAGGGGGGTGTGACTGCATCCTACAGGCACTGGAGGAGCTGTCAGGGTCGGAGCTTTGGCACCTCAAGGCGGAGCTGAACAAGGCGGCAGTGCCAGCAGGGCCAGGCACCAGCCCCCGCGGTGCCATGGAAGATGCCAGTGCCCTGGACCTCACGCAGCTGCTGGTGGGACACGACCGCGAGGCCTTCGCCACCGTCATCATCACCCGTGCCCTCAGGAGCATCCACCGCAAGGACCTTGCAGACGCCCTCGAAGCAGGGGACGGTTAGGGGAGGGCATCCAGGGGACTTCGGCTTAGGTTGGGTGGCATCAACCAAGGGGGTAGTGGCCCTTGGGTCGAGTTCATTGGCTTTGGTGGCCCTCGGGTTGGGTTTGGTGGACACCGGCTTAGGTTCGGTGACATCACTCCAAGGTTTGGTGGCTCTTGGGTTGAGTCGGTTGGGTTCGGTGGACATTGGGTTTGGTTTGATGGATGTTGGTTCGGTTTGGTGGCTCTTGGGTTGAGTCGGTTGGGTTCGGTGGACATTGGGTTTGGTTTGATGGATGTTGGTTCGGTTTCGTGGCTCTTGGGTTGAGTCGGTTGGGTTCGGTGGACATTGGGTTTGGTTTGATGGATGTTGGTTCGGTTTGGTGGCATCTCCCAAGGGTTTAGTGGCCCAAGCTCCTCCCCCTTCTCGGTCACAGGGTACAAGGCCCCACCCCCTGCCCTCTCTGCCCAATGGCTGCGGCACCTCTGCCCGAGCCCCTCCCCCCGCCCCTTCTCGGCCTCCCCTTGGCTTTCCCTCTCTGGGTGTCACAGGGTCCAGGTCCAGGTGGCAGCCAGGTCAGTGGGGGCTGGGGGGGCTGGAGGGGCTCTGGGGGGGGCCGGGGAAGGGCTTGGGCATTTCTGCAGGACTCTTAGGGGATTCTAGGGTCCTGGGGAGGTCAGCAGGGCTCGGGGGGGCTCTGGGAGTCTGTTTGGGGGCTCTATGGGTCTGGGGCTCTCTGTGAGGCTCGGGGGGGGGGGCTGGGTTGGGGACCTCTTTGGGCTCTGAGGGGGGTTTGGGGGGCTCTGTGAGTCTGTGTGGGGACTCTATGGGTCTGGGGCTCTCTGTGAGGCTCTGGGTGGGGGGGTTTGGGGACCCCTTTGGGCTCTGGGGGGGGCCTCTGGGGGCGTTTGAGGGGCTGGGGTTGTGGTTTGCCGTGCGCGGGGCTGTTGGGGTGAGCCAAGCAGCAGTTCCTGTTCTGACAAACGGAACATTCTGGGTTAAGGTGGAGCCGAGTTTCCTCTCGGTGATTGTAATTCTTGTGAGTCAGGCAGAGGGTCCCTCTCAGCTTCCCTTCACATGGGGTTTTTTCCAGACAGGGCTCATCCTTTGGAGATGGTCACGTCTGACGTCGGTAGGATGGTTGGAGTTGCAAGGGGCCTCAGACATCACCTAATTCCCCCCCCCTCTCTGCTGCGGGAGGGCTTAGCCACCCGTCCCCCCCCCCCCCCCCCCCCCGGCCTCAGACACTCCTAGGGAGGCATCGTCCCCAACTTGGGCTGCGCAGCCTGTTCAGTCCCTCCCGACTCTCAGGGTGAAGAAAATCCTCCTTCTGTCTAGGCTGAGTCTGCCCCTCTCTTCCCCCCATCCTGTCTCCACAAGCCTTTAGAAAACGTCCCTCTCCAGCTTTCCTGTAGCCCCTTCAGGTGCTGGAAGGTCACCGTAAGGTCTCCTCGGAGCCGTCTCTTCTCCAGGCTGAACATAGAATCATAGAACAACCAGGTTGGAAGAGACCCATCGGATCATCCAGTCCAACCATTCCTATCTAACACTAAACCAAGTCCCTCAAGACCTCATCCACCTGTGCCTTAAACACCTCCAGGGAAGGGGAATCAACCACCTCCCTGGGCAGCCTATTCCAATGCCCAATGACCCTTTCCATGAAAAACTTCCTCCTAATCTCCAGCCTAAATCTCCCCTGGTGGAGCTTGAGGCCATTCCCTCTTGTCCTGTCCCCTGTCCCTTGGGAGAAGAGCCCAGCTCCCTCCTTTCTACAACCTCCTTTCAGGTAGTTGTAGAGAGTAATGAAGTCTCCTCTCAGCCTCTTCTTCTCCAGGATAAACCCCCCCAGCTCTCTCAGCCGCTCCTCATAGGGCCTGTTCTCCAGCCCCTTCACCAGCTTCGTTGCTCTTCTCTGGACTCGCTCCAGAGCCTCAACATCCTTCTTGTGCTGAGGGGCCCACAACTCAACACAGGATTCAAGGAGGGGCCTCACCAGTGCCGAGTCCAGAGGGAGACTCACGTCCCTGGCCCTGCTGGTCACACCGTTTCTGATCCAAGCCAGGATGCCATTGGCCTTCCTGGCCACCTGGGCACACTGCTGGCTCATGGTCAGTCGCTGTCGACCAACACCCCCAGGTCCCTCTCCTCCTGGCACCTTTCTAGACAGACTTCTCCCAGTCTGTAGCTCTGCACAGGGTTGTTGTGCCCCAAGTGCAGGACCCGGCATTCTCAGCCTGTCCTCGCGTGGGAGGAGCTCCAGCCCTCGCATCGTCCTTGGAGCCTCCTCTGGACTCCTCCACCAGCTCCATCTCTTTCTTATGTTGAGGATTTCCAGAAGGGAATTGGTTTTGGACATGGCTCGGTTAAAAACTTGGTCAAGGAGAATGGTTTTCAGAGAGAATACGAAAAGCTTCGGGTGTCAACTGGCAGAGATGGCAATAAAATTCCATGGCTATGGGAACCTGTTACAATAACAACTCTGGAAGATAACGAGCAGGAGGCCCCAACTTCAGAAGGGGAAAGAGCCATTCCAAAGGTCATCTTTCCAAAGCCTTGGAGTTGGCGGAAAAACGAACTTGCAAACTGGACAAAATTAAGATCACAAGCGATTGGTATCAAAAGCTTTGAAAATGACATCAGTAACAACTGGTTATTCCATCATAGAGCAGTTCCTCATGGGAGACTGATAAGGGCATTACAGCTACAGGCAAGGGTCTGCCCTGCTAGAGAATTTATGTCTAGAGGGAGGCAAAGAGCCCACTTAAAATCCCGCAGGCACTGCCCGGATAACACTGAATCTTGCGCCCACAGAATTGACTCTTGTCCCAAAGTACAAGAAGTGAAAATGAAAAGACATCATATTATTTGTGATATCATATCCAATGAAGCCAAAAAGTTAGAATGGGAAGTTATTAACGAACCCTGTGTGACAGACAACAATAATGCTTTATTGAAAGGTGATTTAAACCTAGCAGCCGCCTTAGAACTGGACCAGGGGAATCCGACTCTTTAATTAAAACAAAGCCTGGCGAAGGCCCCCGGTGGGCGCTGAACCATGTGATTTCTGCCCAGTGCTCGGAATGGCAAAGGGAAGAAATTCACTGAAGCTCAGGGAAACGGCGGCAGTAACTGTGACTCTCTGAAGACAGGATGATGGTTACTCGCTGGGCACAGCTGCAGAGGTCACACCTCCTCGTGGTCCTGCCCGATGCCCTTTTGGGTAACGGAGTTGGCCTCTGCCCCAGTGCCATCAGAGTGATGGTTATAACCTGCCCTATCGAGTAAAGTCACAAATTACTTGATACTGACCCCTTAGGTGATACAAAAGATTTGGCTTGGAGTGTAAACTGGGCCAATCCCTAGCTCGGGGGTGTTTAGTCAGGCAACGTCTGATTGATCTGAGGGTGTAACCAGGCAGAATCATCCCTCACGAGGACTTAAATCATGGGCCCCCTGTTATGCCAAGTGTCCTCTCTGTGGCTACACTAACCAACCCCAAAGACTGGTGCGAAAGATGGGTCTCCAGTTCCAACAGCAGCCCTGGATACGAAACGGCTAAAGAATGGACTATAAAAAGATGGGAGTTTGTAAACTCATTGTTTCTGAGGGAAGGCCCTTGCCCGTCCCTCGGGTCAGAGGAACTTGCAGTGTTCCCAGAGGTGTATGAATCTCTGGATTCTACCAATCCTGCTGGTAGCAATACCAGCCTCTCTCATGTAGAGGTAAAGGAGAAGAAAGATGACGTTGATTTATCTCCTGGGAATGAACATCTGGCAAGTCCCGCACCGAGAAACCCTGAGATGAGCCCACAAGAGGAATTTCCCATGGAAGGCACACCTCTGGTCAAAGTTCCGGACAAAAATCCATCCTGTCCATGTTGTGGGACTCAAACTGATAACATCTCGGGACTTATCGACCATCTGAAAAGAGTCCATGGAAAGAATAAGATCACTTTCCAATGTATTAAATGTGGAAAAACAAGTGAGAAACATCAAAGTATCACCTGCCATTTTCCGAAGTGCCATGGGCAAGCTAAGTTGGAATCCGAGAGAAAAGGGCATGTGTGTGAGGAATGCCAAAGAGCCTTTGACTTGAAGATTGGGCTTAGTCAACATAAATGACTGGTCCATCCAGTCACAAGGAATAAAGAAAGAATTGGAACATCCCTCCCAAAGCAGAGTACTCAGAGGGGAAAACATAAACAGTGCTGGACCAGCGAGGAGATAGATCTGTTGTTACATCTTGAGCAACAGTATGAGACGGAGAGAAACATCAATAAATTGATAGCAGAGAAAATTCCATCTAAAACTGCCAAACAAATAAGTGATAAGAGGCTTGATCTGAAATGATCAGCAATGATTTTAGAACTCACGGGTGCCTCTTCAGTCAAATTTGTAGGCTTCCCAATTGGTGCTAGAGGTAAATGGTATTATGGTAACGATACTGTATTCCAAGAAATTGGACTCTCCCGAGCTGGTATAAATAGAGTAGCAAAGAGACTATCAAAACTGGCCCTACTGTCCTCTGTAGACATTGTCCAGATATTTGCAAGTTCTTGCTCGAAAAATTCTGATTAAGTATGTCCCATTTTTAATTGCATGTGTGCATGTCCTTTATCTAATTCGGTTCTATTCGGTCTCAAATTCGGCTATTATTCGGGTGCTGCATGCTTTTTATTTAATTTGGTTTTATTCGGTTTTAATTCAGTTGTTATTCGGGTTTTAATGTTTTTTAATAAAGAGGTTTCGCACAAAACCAGAGGTACACAGTATGGGATCTCGTGATGATTACCGAAACATGACACAGTCACATTGGACTTGACGATAGGCAGACAGGCTACCTCACTTAACCCGGAAAAGGGACACATCCGTCAATGTGTTCAATACTAGCCAAATGCCTCGTCATCTAATTAGTGACGCGCATGAATGGATGAACGAGATTCCCACTGTCCCTACCTACTGTCCAGCGAAACCACAGCCAAGGGAACGGGCTTGGCGGAATCAGCGGGGAAAGAAGACCCTGTTGAGCTTGACTCTAGTCTCAGAGGGGAAAACATAAACAGTGCTGGACCAGCAAGGAAATAGAACTGTTATTACATCTTGAACAACAGGATGAGGCTGAGAGAAACAGCAATAAACAGATAGCTGAGAAAATTCCATCAAACACTGCCAAACAAATAAGTGACAAACGACGTGATTTGAAATGAGTGGCGATGAGGCAGAAAAATGAACAGTGGGAAGAGGAGGATTCTTGAAGTGATGAATGCACTGAAGGTATTGAAAACATCGGGGAAAGAAGGTGTGAGGGACTCGGGTCCTATTAGGAAAGGGTCGTCGCAGATAGGATAACAGTTGGAAAGTTCTCCACTCTTAAGAGACATCTTCTATGATTTAATAAAAGGCAATAAAGATCCATCAACACCTAGTAGAGGAGGCAATGGCTGACTGCCTGGTAGACCTTGGGAAAAAGTCCTACGACTTGGAAGCCGCTTCACAACCAGGCTCACAGAAAACCACCAAAGAGGGTTCTCCTAGAGGTCCTCCCAAGAAATGGATGAGAAAGAGAGCCAGACAAAAGAGTACCTTCCGTCGGATGCAGAGGTTATACTACATCGACAAAGGGAAACTAGCTGGCTCCATCCTGGATGGACGGGAGTCGTTGAAATGCGGGATCCCACTAGAAGAAGTTCAACATGTCTTCAAATCTAGATGGGAGTTCCCCGGAAATTTTAATGGCCTGGGTGTATTTGATCATGTGACAATGGCGGATAACTTGGCTTTCCTGGCCATGATTACGGAGAAAGAAATAGAAAAGAACATCAGAGAAATGAAGAGAAAGACGGCACCAGGACCAGATAAATGAAGTTTAAAGGACTTGGAATTATACGATCCACATTTTACCAAGTTAAAAGAAATTTACAACCTATGGCTGGTGGCCGGAAGGATCCCGGATATGGTCAAGGAATGTCGGACTGTGTTAATACCAAATCCCGCTGCTCGAGAACATCCTGAGAATATCAATAATTGGCGTCCCATTACCATCGGGTCAATAGTGTTAAGATTATTCATAAGAATTTTAAATGCGAGGTTGACCAAGGCCTGCCCTATAAATATAAGACAAAGGGGCTTTATCAAATCATCAGGTTGTTCCGAAAACCTGAAATTATTCGATTTAATGACAAAAATTGCTAAAAAAGAACATTGCCCCCTCGGGGTGGTCTTCACTGACCTGGAAAAAGCCTTTGATACAGTGAGACATCAACATCTGATAGAGGCTCTGAGATTAAAAGGGGTAGATGAGCACATCACTACCTTGGTTGAGAATTTATATCATAACATCACAACATACATAGAACTTAAGAGTGGTGACACGGCCCCTTTTAACATCCAAATTGGGGTAAAACAAGGTGATCCGATGACTCCCCTGTTGTTCAATCTAGCTATCGACCCTCTACTGTGCAGATTAGAACAAGAAGGTGCTGGTTTCCATCATGGCGGTAAGAACATAACATCACTGGCCTTTGCAGATGATTTGGTTCTGCTCAGTGATTCGTGGGAGGGTATGAGAAAGAATATAAAGATACTTGAGGCATTTTGTTCCACAACCGGCCTCAGAGTCCAAGGGGTAAAGTGCTGTGGATTCTACATCAAACCCACACACGATTCGTTTACAATCAATGATTGTAACGAATGGAACATCAATAACATCCCCTTGAGAATGGCTGATCCCAGTGACTCCCTTAAGTACCTAGGTCTAAGAATGGATCCACGGGTTGGAATATCTAGACCGGAGCTACTGGGAAATCTGAAGGATTGGTTACCTCAGATTGAGAGGGCTCGACTGAAACCCTTCCAGAAGGTCGACATCTTGAGAGGATGCGCCAGTCCCAGGTTAATTTACTTAGCACGTCAGTCAAATGTAAAGGCCTCATTACTAGAAAGTCTTGACTTAGAAGTAAGAACTGCTGCCGAGGCCTGGTTACATCTACCTCCGAGTACCTGTGATGCCATTTTATACTCCAACATCAAAGATGGAGGTCTAGGCATTATCCGGTTATCAGCACTGGTTCCCAGTGTGCAGGCCCCAAGGCTGCAGCGTCTGGTGCACTCGTCGGATGAGGTGGTTAGAGATCTGGTTAAAGAGAATGGTATTCAAAATGAATACCAGGAACTCTGGGTATCAGCCCATGGAGATAGTGGCAAAATTCCATCATTGTGGGAACCACTTGTTGTAGTAACAACTCCGGAAATCAACGAGGAGATTGCTCCATTATCAGAATGGGAAAGATCAGACCTCAAGGTTATCTTTCCAAAACCTTGTAACTGGCGTAAGAAAGAATTTGCAAATTGGCCGAATCTAAAATCTCAAGGAATTGGCATTAAAAACTTTGAAAATGATAACATCAGCAAGGATTGGTTAGTACAGCACAGGGGTATTCCACACAGAAAATTGATTACTGCCTTACAATTAAGAGCCAAAGTCTACCCGACTAGAGAATTTCTGTCTTGAGGGAGGCAAGAAGCTCATTTAAAATGATGTAGGCACTGTTAAGCCAAAGGGGAATCCTGTGCTCATACAACTGGCTATTGTCCCAAAGTGCAGGAGGCGAGAATAAAAAGGCACAATATTATCTGTAATATCATTTCTGATGAAGCCAAAAAGAAAGATTGGAAAAGTTATTAACGAGCCTTGTATAAGAGATACCCAAAATAACCTATTTAAACCGGATCTAGTATTGGTGAGAGCTGAGGCTGCAATAGTCATTGATGTCACGGTTAGGTATGAGAGCACCCGAACAAATTTAAAAGAAGCAGCCGAAGAAAACGTGTTAAAATATCAGCATTTAAGAAAAGAAATTTGAAAACTTACGGTTGCCTCTTCAGTTAAATTTGTCGGCTTCCCATTAGGTGCTGGAGGTAAATGGTATTGCCACAATGATATTGTATTGCAAGAAATTGGACTCTGCCGAGCAGGCACCAACAGAGTGGCTAAAAGATGATCCAAACTGGCCCTACTGTCCCCTCTGGACATTGGTCATTTGTTTGCAAGTTCTTGCTCCAAAAATTCCGATTGAGTGTGTTCGACATCTTAAATTGCATGTTGCATGCATTTTGTTTGATTGGGTTTCATTTTGGTCTTTTACCCTGTGTACAAATCGGTTTTTGTTCGGCTCTCAATTTGGTTGTAATTCGGGTTTTGCTGTTTAATAAAGAGGTTTGGCTTATAAACAGAGGAATAGAGTATGGGATCTCGTGATGATTACCTAAACCATGAGGCGGTCACTCCGGACATGACAATAGGTAGACGGAAAAGGGACACATCCGTCGATGTGCTCATAAATAGCCAAATGCCTCGTCATCTAATTAGCGACGCACACGAATGGATGAAGGAGATTCCCACTGTCCCTACCTGCTGTCCAGCGAAACCACAGCCAAGGGAACGGGCTTGGCGGAATCAGCAGGGAAAGAAGAGCCTGTCGAGCCTGACTCTAGTCTGGGGCTGGGAAGAGACACGAGAGGTGTAGAATAAGTGGGAGGCCGGATGCGACCGGCTCCGGGGACAGCGGCAGGTGGGGAGTTTGACTGGGGCAGGACACCTGTCAAAGCGTAAGGCAGGTGTCCTAAGGGGAGCTCAGGGAGGACGGAAACCTCCCGCGGAGCAGAAGGGCCAAAGCTGGCTTGACCTTGATCTTCAGGACGAGGCAAAAGGTTGAACATGGGGAAGAGGAAGATCTTGAAAATGATGAAGATAGTGGAGACACTGGTGAGAGAAGGAGTGAGGGACTCGGTTCCCATTCCAAAAGGACTGTTGCGGAAGGGATTACAACTGGAATGTTGTAACAGCACTGCAACTACAGCAAACGTCTGCCCTACCAGAGAATTTCTGTCTGGGGGAGGCAGGAAACCCATCGAAAACCTTGTAGACGCTGCCCTTCAAACACTGAATCTCATCCCCATGGAATTGGATACTGTCCCAGAGTTCAAGATGCCGGAAGCAAAAGGCACAATGTTAGTTGTGATATTACATCGAAAGAAGCCAAAGTTCCTTGTAACTGGAAGAGAAGAGAACTCGCAGACTGGACCAGTTTGAAATCACAAGAGAGAAGGACAGCGTCAGCAGCGACTGGATAATAAATCCAACCCACACCAGGGCTGTTGCTGACAGAAAGTTAATGACTGCCTTGCAATTACAGGCTAATGTCTCCCCAAGGAGAGGATTTCTGTCTGGGGGAGGCCAGGGAGCCCATTTAGGGTCTTGCCGACACTGCCCTGCAAAAACCGAGCCCTGTGCCCATGGAACTGGAGACTGCCCTAAAGTTCAGTCGCCACAATAAAGCAACATAAGGTCACCTGCGATAGTTGAACAGAGGAAGCCAAAAAACAACCGAAGGGGCCGCGAGGCATTTGCTGAGCTGGGGAAAGGGAGCAGGAGGGACAGAGGGGGAAGGAGGAAGCAGAGAGGGCTGGGGCCAGAGCTCAGGCTCCTCAAAGCTCCCCTCGGGCTCCTTCCCTGCACCCGCAGGCTCCGTCTGTCACTGCTCTCGACGCAGCAGGAGCCTCCGCAGGTTATTTACAGATGGGGTTTGGAACTGTGAAAATCCTGATCTGCTGTGGGGAGAGCATTTTACGAGGGGGCACAGTGACAGGACGAGGGGGAACGTCTTGAAATTGCCAGGAGGAAGATTTAGAGTAGACACGAGGAGGAAATCCTTCCCGATGAGGTTGTTCAGGGCCTGGCCCAGGCTGCCCAGAGAAGCCGTGGCTGCCCCGTCCCTGGAGGGGTTCGAGGCCAGGCTGGAAGGGGCTTGGAGCCCCTGATCCGGTGGGAGGTGTCCCTGCCCAGGGAAGGGGGTTGGATCTGGGCGGGCTTTGTGGTCCCATCTAACCCAACCCATTCCACGATTCTAAGATTCCGTGTTCACCTTTGTGCAAACCTGGCTGTCCCGGGCCCAGCTGCCAGGGGAGCTGCTATCGCTCTCTGCTGCTCCCGAGGGGGCTCATCCCATCCCGAGCTGCGAGGGCAGCGATCGATCGATCGATCGCACGGGGAACACAGCGGCTGCAGGCGGGGTGTGGCGGGATCCTCCGTGCCCAGGGCTGCAGGACCAGGGGCTCCGTCCCCAGACTCCGAATGGAGCACAGCCTGGGGCTGTCGGGGGAGACAAAGAGGAGTTTCTATCCCTAACAGTGGAATATTTTGATTTAAGCTAAAGTAGGTGAAGTTTCTTCTAAGCCATGGTTGGAAAGTGAGACAGAATGTCCCTCTGACGGCTGCTTTCCTTTCAGACCTTGTTTTCCAGACCCTGCTTGTTCTTTCCAGACGATAACATCTTGCGTTCCGTGTGGTCTGTGCTGAACAAGCGTCTCTTCTTCTGCGAGATGTCTCTTCTCCTCTCCCTCTGCTTGCAGCCTTTGTCCATTTGGAAGGCAAGGTCAGGCTGAGCTGGAGGCAAAGCTGCCAATTAGAAACTTGTGGTTGTGGTGAAATTCCTAACAACATTATAAGCAGAACATAGAAAGTACTAGAAAACGCCTAAGATTTCTGGGGAGATTTCTAGGTAGAGATGGAAGTGGGAAATCTCTTGTGTCGCAGCTCCTCCCTCGCTGCCCGTGGAGATCACGGCCTCCCCTTCCCAGCCCTGCCCAAGGCTGCTCGCTGTCCAAAGCTACCCAAGGAGTCAAGGAGGGTTGGATTTGCCAGCATTTTGGGGATCAACGGGGAGAGAGGAAACGGCCTCGAGCTGCCCCAGGGCTGTTGAGGCTCCGGACGCTGACCTAAGGGTTTGTGCCCTAAAACGATTCTGCGGCACAAGCCACGAAGGCCTCGAGCCCTAAAAATGGGACTAGGGCAGCTCAAAAGGATGATTTGAGCCCTCACAGTTGTGGACTTGGTGCTAAACTGAGGCTTTGTTCCCTGAAATGAAGCTTTGGCAGCTAAAAATGAGCTTTAGAGCCCTTTCAGAGAATTCTGTCTGTAAAACTGAGGGGTTGGACACGTAACATCGTGCTTTGTGCCCCAAGAATGATTCTCCATCCAGGCCCTTCCAGTGAGTCTCTGAAGCCCCAAAATGCCCTTTGGAACTTGTCCAGAAGGGTTTAACCCAAACGCGAAGCTTCACAAGCTCCAAGTGCGGGTGCAGGGGGGACAGGGCCCCAAACGGGGGTTTTGGCCCCAAAAGGGGCTGGGGACGCTGGCAGGAGGCGCTGGGGCCCCCGAGGCACAGAATCCTCCAGGCTGGCAAAGCCCCTCGGCTCCCCCAGCCCCCACCCCTGTCCCCAACCCCTCACAGAGGCTTCTCCCCAAAACCCACCCCCCCATTTCCCCACCAAGACCCCACTCCCCTGCCTCCACCCTTTGCCCCCCCAACCCCCCCATTTCCCACCCATCGCCCCCTAACCCCCCCCATTCACCCCAGGACCCATTTTCCCCCACATTACTCCCCCTTTTTCCCCCAACACCTCCATTTCCCCCCCATGAACTCTCCCGGGACCCATTTTGCTCCCCATTTCCCCCATTCTTTTGCCCAACATCCCCATTACTCCCCCAGACCCATTTTTCCCCCACTCTCCAACATTCCCCCCCTTGTTGCCCTCCAATCCCACATTTACCCTCCCAGCATTCCATCCCTCCCCCCTCTCTGTCCCCCAACCCCCCCATTTCTCCCCCATTACCCCCCCTGATCCATTTTCCCACCACATTCTCCTCTATTTCCCCCTCTTTCACCCCCCATGTCCCCTCCCCCCATGGATTCTCACCTGGGGGGTTTGTTTGTGGAAGGTACAAGGAGCTCCATCCCAGAGCTGAAGAGTCACCTGCAGGGAGTGTGAGAGAGAAATGAGCTTCACCTTCTGGAGCTCGGAGCAGGGACAGGGGAGAGGGGTCTGGATGATCCAGGGACAGGATGATCCAGGGAGAGGGGTCTGGATGATCCAGGGACAGGATGATCCAGGGAGAGGGGAGAGGGGTCTGGATGATCCAGGGTGAGGGAGGAGGCTCTGGAGAACAAAGGGCGGAGCTTGTGTCCTGATGGGCACCTGAGGGCATGAGCTCAGCCCTGGGGAGTTTAATAAGAACTCCTGGAAGGGGAGAGAGACGAATATCCCCAAGTGCCCCTCAGGAACCCCAATTCCTCCCTCCAATTGTCCCCCAGCCCCCAAATGCCTTTGATCAACCCCCCCAGTTGCCCACTTCACCCCCCAAATCCTCCCTCAGGAACCCAAATTGCCCCCCAGGTACCCCAATTACCCCAGCAATTGGCCCCAGCCCCCCCCATATGACCCTGTTCTCCCCCAACTGCCCCCCTCACTGCCCAACTGCCCCCCAGGAACCCCAATTGCCCCCCAGTTGCCCCCGAGACCCCCTCCAATTGCCCCTCTCACCCCCCAGCTGCTGTACGGGTGCTACGTGGGGGGCACATGGTGAGGTCAAGTCCCCCATTAGCGACAAGCAAAGCCTTTTGTACTTTTCTGCTCTCGGGTGGTGTTTCCGTGATGCTCGGCTAAAGCCCAGAGTTCCCCCTGGTAGTTCCTGTGTCACTCATCTCGCAGGCAGACGCCTTCTTCTTCTCACGCTGCAGCTGCTCCTTGGCCTTGATGTGCTCCAGGCTTCTCCCTAACAACCTGATAAGGCCCCATCCTTAGCCCAGCATGTACTCCCACATCCCTCCTCTCTTTCAAACAGAATCCCTGCTATTTTCCAAACAAGTCTGGCAGCAGCCGAACAAAATAGGAAACCAACAAACGAACAGGCCGACTGCAGTTAAAGGCACTCAAGTTGCCTGTAGCAAGCTCGTTAGCCAACTTGGCCACCCTGAACTCGCTAAGAACTGATCCAAAGGCAAAGAAACCAGAGTAATTTTGTGCCTGTTTTCTGCAAGTAGCTGAAGCTGCTTCGGGATAGATTGAGAGTGATCAGGAAGATTCATACACACCTCCCCTTGGAATTCCTGGCAACCTGTGCTACAACAGCCATCTCTGGCTGCTCTGTTTTGTAAAGCAGCTCGTCTCACGCTATCCACGTCCCCTAACGAGCTCGATATCGTTTTAGAAATCCGACTGAATTGCTTGATACTCCAACAGACCATTTCTCATAACAGGGTTAAAGCACGAGCTACTCCCACTCCTGGGGCCAACGCGGCCGCAGTCAGAATCTCGCCCCTATCCCACAATTCCACATTCTCTTTCCACTCGGATGTGAGCTGTGCGTGAGGAAAAGCTGGCTTCACGCCAGGTCATCCTGAACTATTGAAATGATCCCCACCAGAAGCAAGTAGGGTCAATTTCCCAAGACGCCCTGGGCCCCCGACTACTCTCCTGAGGATTCCTGCCCAAGCCCCATCCCCACAGACCAAACATAGCCTGGGGGCAACAATCCCGCAGATCCACAGTTCCATAGTCCTTTTGCTGTCAAATCCATTCCAACTGCATTTCCATAACCTTTTCCTCCACAAATCCAACTGTCACTGACAGGGATGAACGAGGGAGTTGCCTTTTGCCTCATCAGCCAAAGAGATGGATCCCAGCGACCACACTGGGGGAGGGGGACAATCCATTTGCCCTTGTTGTCCAGGCCACTGCCCTTCCCGATCCGGCCCATTCCTAGGGAATTCCCACCCGTGAGAATCCCGCAGTGCAGCCACACAGAGCAGCCCCCTCTTTCCCACAGATGTGCCCCTTAGCTTCATCTTTTCACCTGGCGAAACCTCTTCCCTATCAACCCACGGCTCTTAAGAAAGATTCCAAGGTCTCAACGAGCATGAGAACATGGGCCGTTTGCTCCGTGTTTGCCACTAATAGTGCAGGTTCCTCCAGGCCTGGGCCGCTCGCCCCAGCACACACGCACTACTGGAACCTTTATGCCCACACTTCCCCCTTCCTAGATTTATAAACATTATAAACTATATAAATCATCAATTGCTTGTTGTGCCTTTCACGGAAAACATGACTGACACATGGCTAAACACAGAAATACCTTACGACGGATACAAAGAATTGCACTAGTGTGAGAAAAGTGATTGGGATGAAGGCCTTTCGCTGCCTTTCTGACTTAAGGCTCCTTTATAACAAGCTTTTTGTTTCAGTCCTCGTGCATCTTCCAGCTTCTTTCATAGAATAATAGAATCACAGAATAACCAGGTTGGAAGGGACCCATCGGATCTTCTAGTCCAACCATTCTTATCTAACACTAAACCAAGTCCCTCAAGACCTCATCCACCTGTGCCTTAAACACCTCCAGGGAAGGGGAATCAACCACCTCCCTGGGCAGCCTATTCCAATGCCCAATGACCCTCTGTGTGAAAAACCTCCTCCTAATCTCCAGCCTAAATCTCCCCTGGTGGAGCTTGAGGCCATTCCCTCTCGTCCTGTCCCCTGTCACTTGGGAGAAGAGCCCAGCTCCCTCCTCTCCACAACCACCTTTCAGGTACTTGTAGAGAGCAATGAGGTCTCCTCTCAGCCTCCTCTTCTCCAGGATAAACCCCCCCAGCTCTCTCAGCTGTTCCTCATAAGGTCTGTTCTCCAGCCCCTTCACCAGCCTCGTTGCTCTTCTCTGGACACGCTCCAGAGCCTCAACATTCTTCTTGTGCTTAGGGGCCCACAACTGACCCCAGGATTCGAGGAGTTGTCTCCCCAGTGCTGAGTCCAGAGGGAGAAGAACCTCCCTGGCCCTGCTGGTCACACCGTTTCTGATCCAAGCCAAGATGCCACTGGCCTTCTTGGCCACCTGGGCACACTGCTGGCTCATGGTCAGTTGCTGTCGACCAACACCCCCAGGTCCCTGTCCTCCTGGCACCTTTCTAGACAGACTTCTCCCAGTCTGGAGCTGCTCAGGGTTGTTGTGCCGCAAATTTGGCAGGTCTTGCCAAACCAACCTGATCGCCTTCTATGACAAAGTGACTCGGCTGCTGGACGAGGGAAAGGTTGTGGATGTGGTCTTCCTGGACTTTAGCAAAGCCTTTGACGCAGTTTCTCCCAGCATTCTGCTACGGAAACTATCCCCTCTGGCCTGGGCAGGCACACACTCTCCTGGGTGGAAAACTGGTTGGCTGGAGGGCCCAGAGAGTGGTGGGAAATGGTGTTAAGTCCAGCTGGAGGCCAGTGACAAGTGGAGTCCCCAGGGCTCAGTGCTGGGTCCAGTCCTGTTCAATGTCTTCATCAATGACCTGGATGAGGGCATTGAGGGTACCCTTAGCAAGTTTGCAGATGACACTGAGCTGGGTGGAAGTGTGGATCTGCTGGAGGGTAGGGAGGCTCTGCAAAGGGACCTAAACAGGCTGGAGCGCTGGGCTGAGTCCAGTGGGATGAGGTTTAACACAACCAAATGCCAGGTCCTGCACTTGGGGCACAACAACCCTGAGCAGAGCTCCAGACTGGGAGAAGTCTGGCTGGAAAAGCTGCCAGGAGGAGAGGGACCTCCTGGCTGGGAACAACCCACCAAACCTCCTGTCCCCATCGCCAAGAAGCTCTACAGAAAAATAACAGAGGTAAAACACGCTCGGAAAATCATCAACGTTTCACAATAAAACAATCTGTCTGGAGGTCACCAGGTCAAAGAATTAGGGAATACAACTAGACCAACTCCATCTTCCAAAACAGACAGACCAGGAACAGTTAAGCTGTTAAGCTAATCAAACCCCCATCAGCGCATCTGTATCTGAACTCTAGCAGCCGAGAGGCACTCAAACTTTGTACAGAAGGTCACTAAATTCACCATTTTCTACCCCAAGGGGCTCAGCAGTTTGGCAAGGGCAGCATTTTTAATGTAAAGTAGCTACAAAAGAAACCTTATGCGGTTCCTCTATGGCAACGATGATTTCCAAATATCCCACAAAAGTTCCAGCATTAACCTGTGTATTTATTCCTCTCTACCTGGGGAGGCAGATCCAGCCTTTTCTCTGGTTTCCCACAGTCCCTCAGTCTGGATTTGTGCAGGACTCTCACAACAAGTGCACAGAAGGGAAATCTGCTCCTCCAGCTCATTTCTAGCCGACCAAGGGAAATCAGCTTGGACACTAATGTTAAAAAAAAAAAAAAAAAAAAAAAAAAAAAAAAGAAAGAGAAAAGAGCAAAAAAGAGCATTCCTAACGGAACATTTAGGTTTTCGTGAGCACAATGAGGTTTTCGTGAGCACAATGCACAGACCAGGAAGTCACATCTATTTTCTTAATGTTCCCAACACTACAAAAAGGCTCATTTGCTGATATTATTCACGATGCTATCCTTCTCTGAGCTAGCTACTCACAGCACAGCTTTTTGGGGTATTTTTTCGATTGAAAATTTCAAATTGAACTCCAAATGACAGAGGAGTGTAGCAGCTCTTCTGCTCCAGTGACAAGAGACACAGGGAGGGCCTCACGCTCTGGACTGGCCCGAGCCCTCAGCACTGACGGCACTTTGGGGGCAGCTCCCAGGTGTGCCCAGCCAGCCCCACAGAGGAGCCAGAACACTCCAACTGGGATGGAGGCTTTGACTCCTCAGGAGAAGCACCACAGCCAAGTGTTTGCAGTCAACAGTTCATAAATTCCAGAAAACCCTCTCGAGGTAACAGGAATCCTGTGATAGGCACAGCACATCCACATTGGTTCCTAACACAGCCGCAGGGTCACTTCTGACTGGGAGGCTCGACCCAGCTGCACAAGCAACACCAGCAGCTGCTGGAGTGACCAGAGAATCATAGAATCGGAGAACAACCAGGTTGGAAGAGAGACCCACTGGATCACGAAGTCCAACCATTCCCACCAATCACTAACCCATGTCCCTCAGCACCTCATCCACCCGTCCCTTAAACCCCTCCAGGGAAGGTGACTCAGCCCCCTCCCTGGGCAGCCTCTGCCACTGCCCAATCACCCTTTCTGTGATTTTTTTTTTCACTAATATCCAGCCTAAATCTCCCCTGGCGGAGCCTGAGGCCATTCTCTCTCGTCCTGACCAATTCCCCACACAACTCCCCTTCTTTGCAGCAAAACCAAACTAAATGCTGGAGCTGTGCTTTGGACTGTGGTTTGTGAGGTTCCTTTTTCAAGGACTGTTTTCAGATCAGAGCTGTCAGTCATCTTGCATGGGGACAGCTACCTTATGGCAGCTGATGATGTCACAGAAGCAGCTGAGGGGCTCCTGGTGACATCCTCCTGGCCATGGGGCAGGGACACTGGGCTGCACGACACTGCCAGCTCCTCAACTGCACTCAGGAGGGTTATTAGTTTCATTAGTTAGGCTTAGAAGTGCATTTGTAATAAAGATTTGAATGAAGTGAGAATTACTACACAACCATAGACTTGTTGAGGTTGGAAAAGACATCTAGGGTCACGAAGTCCAGCAGCCAAGCCCACACCATCACACCTACTAAACCGTGTCCCAAAGTACCTACATGGCTTATGGACACCTCCAGAGACGGAGACTCCACTACTTCCCTGAGCAGTCTCTTCCAATATTTCATCACATTTCCAGTAAAGAAGTTTTGTCAAATCTGCAGTCGAAAGCACTCCTGGAATACCTGAGGCCACTTCCTCTTGACCAATCATCTGGGAGAAGAGACCAAGCCCCATCCCCCTACACCCTCCTTTCAGGCAGTTTTGGTGAGCGATAAGGATCCCTGAAAGGAGCTCAGCTCACTTCCCTTTGCCCTGTGTCTCGTGTCAGGCAGGATGGACACAGAGTGCACAGAGCTCCCAGAACAATTACAGAACATCTTTCATTTTTTAGGTTCTTATAAAATACGTCTGTGAGCTGATAAACAGCTTTTAACGCTGCAAGAGGGAAACGCGGCAATGTCCCAGATCACATGAAGTCAGGGGAGGAATGGACAAAGGTGGGTTTTTAAACCAGAACTTCTTACCCAGTCTAGCTCTAGTCGTCTATAGAAACATGGATGCCGTGTCCCTTACAACGTGGGCCTTATTGGGTGTGTTGGGACCATCGGCTGTAATGGTCTCACTACTTCTTCGCTGCCAACGGATTTTCTACAGCCTTTTGAACAGACAGCCCTGCTCAGCTGCTGCCAAAATAACGGCACTAAGAGCTAAGAGAGCAACTCTGCAAAGGGATTCCTGATCTTCAAGATCCTCTACCTTTTCCCATTCTTTACTTTTCACCCTGACACTCTCTCATTAACTCAACTTCAAGAATTAAGCATAAGCTTTTTAGTGTAAAAAGAAGTGTTAATAAATGCGGGTTCTGGACGCAGCTAGAGAAATCAGTCAACAGAAAAGGGAAAGAGGAGACGGGGAACAAAGTGGAAACATGAAAGCAGTTCTGTGACCTACAAACAGGACATGGTTTAGTGTTTGATGGGAACGGTTGGACTCGATGATCCGATGGGTCTCTTCCAACCTGGTTGTTCTGTGATTCTATAGAATTTCTAGATGCAGGATCCAAGGTAAGGGGGAAACGTGTGACATCACGGAAAGGAAACAGATTCTCGTGCAAATCGTCTCCCCTGGCATTAAACTACACGAGTGCAAAACTTGTGGTATAATGGGCTCTGACCTGTCGTTTGCTTTGACCTCTCTCAAAGGAAGGATGACGCTGCCCAGGCTGCCAGCCTGGCTAGCAAAGCAGACGGAGTTGTCTGAAATACACCTTTTCCCATGAGGGTTGAAAGGACTGAAAGGAACCCATAAGAAGCACTCGAGAACCTCCTTCAAGGTCTCTTCTTTGGGCAGAATGCACTGAACAGCTCACTGTGGGCAGGGCTCTCCAGGCCTCCAGATTAACAACAACACAAAAAACAGGACAGGAGGGAGAAAAGGAAAAATAACGATACTTAAAATGGCTTTATAAATACAGAAGCTACAAATACCTTGGGAAAAGGCAGTAAAACATCATACTCTCCCATCATATGCAGGGTGGATGCCATGAAGGGCAGGCCCAGCCCCATCTCTATGCACCCACTGAAAATACTCGCCCCCTTCACTCCACAGGAACAGCTTCAAGCTTGTTCTTACACAGCGAAGCACTGTGCCGAGCCAAGTCCTACAGGAGCACAGACAAACATACTCAGAGTCTAATGAGCTCTCTCCCCACCCAACACAACAGTTTATTTAGCCTAAGACAGGTTTGGTCTTGACAGAGGGTTCATGGAGGGTCGGGAGGCTCTGCAAAGGGACCTAAACAGCCTGGAGCACTGGGCAGTGTCCAATGGCATGAGGTTTAACACGGCCAAATGCCGGGTCCTGCACTTGGGGCACAACAACTCTGAGCAGAGCTACAGATTGGGAGAAGTCTGGCTGGAAAACTGCCAGGAGGAAAGGGACCTGGCAGCGACTGACCATGAGCCAGCAGTGTGCCCAGGGGGCCAAGAAGGCCAAGGGCATCCTGGTTTGGATCAGAAACGGTGTGACCAGCAGGGCCAGGGAGGTGATTCTCCCTCTGGACTCAGCACTGGTGAGACCAAACCTTGAATCCTGTGTTCAGTTGTGGGCCCCTCAGCACAAGAAGGATGTTGAGGCTCTGGAGTGTGTCCAGAGAAGAGCAACGAGACTGGTGAAGGGGCTGGAGAACAGGCCCTATGAAGAGCAGCTGAGAGAGCTGGGGGGGTTTACCCTAGAGAAGAGGAGGCTGAGAGGAGACCTCATTGCTCTCTACAACTACCTTAAAAGAGGTTGTGGAGAGGAGGGAGCTGGGCTCTTCTCCCAAGGGACAGGGGACAGGACGAGAGGGAATGGCCTCAAGCTCCACCAGGGGAGATTTAGGCTGGAGATTAGGAGGAAGTTTTTCACAGAAAGGGTCATTGGAATAGGCTGCCCAGGGAGGTGGTTGATTCCCCTTCCCTGGAGGTGTTTAAGGGACGGGTGGATGAGGTCCTGAGGGACATGGGTTAGTGTTTGATAGGAATGGTTGGACTGGATGATCCGATGGGTCTCTTCCAACCTGGTTGTTCTATGATTCTCTGACCAGTCAGACAGGCAGCACGAGCTGTAACCATTGGCCGTGCCCTGGTTCTTCCCAGGCAGCTGCCACCAGAAGCAACACGTGGGTTGCAGAGCAAGCTCCCTCTGCAGGGCTCAGGCTGCCCAAGGCCCCATCCCCCCTGGCCTGGAGCATCTCCAGGGCTGGGGCAGCCACAGCTTCCCTGGGCAAGCCGGGCCAGGGCCTCAGCGCTCCCAGAGGGAAGAAATCCTTCCTTGTGCCTAACCTCAACCTGCCCCTCTCCAGGTCACCCACTGCCCTTTGGGAACAGCCCCTCCCCAGCTGCCCCGGAGCCCCTTCGGGCCCTGCTCTCGCTTCTCCTCTCTCCGCCTGCCCTGGGACGGGAGGGCTCCTCTCGGCAGCCTCCTCCGAGCCCCTCCCAGCCCTTCTCCCCCTCCTCCCTGCCCCACAACCAGCTCCCGCAGTCCCTACCGAGTCCCGCTCCGAGCTCCTGCCCCACAGCTCATTCGGAGCGGCACCTCCTCGGGCTCCCGGCTCCCCCTCGGCCGCCATTGCCGCGCCCCGGGGCCTGCCGGGACTTGTAGTCCCCGCCGCGGGACGGAACTACAACTGCCGTCCCGAGGCATGCCGGGAGCTGTAGTCCTCGCGGCGGGCCGGCGGCTGAGGCGACGCCGCTTGGGAACTACAGCTCCCGAAGGGCCTTGCGGGCTGGAGCCGCCATCGCTGGGTCAGGCGGGGAGAGGGCAGCAGCCGCCCCAGGGGCAGGAGCAGAGATGCAGCCAGAGCTGCCTCTTTACAGCTCGGGTTAGGAACAGCCAGGCTGCTCCACCCCTTCTGGCACTCGACGCCATTCGGTGCTGATTGGGAAGAGACGCTGTGGCTGCCTTAACCGCAGCTTCGCTCCTGGTCTCGGTGTTTCCATGCTCTGCCTGCAGGACCTTTGTCATTGATAGACTCAGGGAGGGGTTTGGGTTGGAAGGGACCATAAAAGTCATCCGGTCACAGCTCTCACTGTTAGGGCCCAAAGCATTGTGCTCGGACGACGAGGCAGAGTTGGCAGCAACAAAAATGTTTATTAGCAGTTTTAACAATACAGGCGCATAACATTTCGTAGCCGATCGCTCAGCGGTCACCCCATGGCCAGTTTGGAGCCAACCCCAAAATGAGAATCCAAGGGCTTCTTCTAGAGGCCAGGCTGTCAGTTAAACAAGGACTTCATAGACATGCAATTAATACAGGAATTGTACAAGCCAGATAGTGACATCGTGGTGTGAGCTCATATCTTGGGAGAGGGATTTATGGTCATCCTGAGGGGAGATGTCTCCCGAAACTCCCCTTCGTTCTTCTTCCCTCCCAGAGTGTGGGGCAGACAGGCCTTCTCTCCAATCCGTACCAGGCCAGCAGCCCAGTCTTGAAAAAAACAAGAAATAAAACTGCTCTGACAGGGAAATCCTGTCCTTCCTTGAAAATAAACAAGAAATAAAAATGCTCTGACAGGGGAGTCCTGTCCTTCCTTG
The DNA here is from genome assembly GCA_033558105.1 of Coccyzus lansbergi. Classification (NCBI taxonomy): domain Eukaryota; kingdom Metazoa; phylum Chordata; class Aves; order Cuculiformes; family Coccyzidae; genus Coccyzus; species Coccyzus lansbergi. Next base: position 96,439 of record JAUMJK010001522.1, on the reverse strand, counting down.
AAAATAAGCAAGAAATGCAAAACGTCCTGAGAGAAAAAGGTCCTATCACTCACCTTCCACTGGATCAGGTCCCTTAAAGCTTCGTCCAACCTGGCCTGGAGTAATTCCAAGGCCGGGGCATCCACGACTCCTTAATGCTGTCAGTGACGAGCTCTTTGGCGTTTTTGCAACCTGACTTCACCCATTGTTCTGCACTAGAATCATAGAATGGGCAGGTTGGAGAAGCCCCACGGGACCATCGAGTCCCTCCGTGCCTATCAAACACTAACCCATCCTGTTAAGGAAGGAAACCTTTGTATTTAGAACGAGACCTTTGTATTTAGAGCATTTCTCTTCTCAGGGAAGCAAAATGCGGTGTAGCTGTTGCTTTTTGATGTAGCTCTACAAATGTTTGGTGTGAAGCAGTTAGCTGTGTGTCTGTTGAGGCCAGGACTGCTGGAACAAGCTCTGATAGTTTCCATGCAGAGCTCTTCCAAACCCTACTTTCCACTGATTTTGAGTTCTGTAAGAGTTCCGTAGGGATCCATGTGGTTTATAAGCAGAGGTGGTCGTGATAGATGGGGTTAAATCAGAGTCCATCGATTGACACCCCCGTGGTAAGAGTTTTGTTATTAACTGCACTAGGTCTGCGTCAGGACTATATAACTTACAACTGAAGACCTTTCAGTGCCAGGATTTGACCAGAATCTAGGAATTTTTAAAAGATGAAACAAGCATTTTCCTTAAAACGTTCTTCTAAATGGGAAAGTTCTATTGGAAAAGTTCAATAAGCGAGTGAGTGGCTTGACCGGTAACTTCAGCTTTTTCCCAGTGCATCCGTCCTTTTCCAAAATCAACGGAACAGCTGGAGGTGAGCAACGATCTTCAGTGTGCGTTTCCTGAGAGTTCTGTCATGGTGAGAGAGAAGAAAGAACTCGGAGACATTTGGAATGGTTGGACTCGATGATCCTCTTCCAACCAGGTGATTCTATGATTCTCTGAAACAGTAGCTTTCATACTCATGGGGACAGCGCTCGGATATCTGCTCTTGCTACCATCTTCTGTTGCTGTCTCCTGACTGAAAAAGCAGTTCTGTCATCGGCAGGATTCAAAGAAGGATCAGGTGCCTGAATTATTCTGCCCCTTTCCAAGGTTGTGGGGTGACCTCAAGGGCTGCTTTCTGAGGGCACCGGTCATGCATCCCTTTGCATTCCTCCCACTGCTTTTTTTTTTTTTTTTGGCATTAGTTAGGCCCTAATTCTTTTCCCTTTCACAAGGGAAGAATAATCCCTTTCCCATTTTATCCCAGTCATACCTATTAGCTCACGTTCACTGTCAGAATGTGGAGACTCGCCTTCCCCTGAGCCAGAGTTGCACTAACCAGCACTGATAACTGTGTTACCACATGAGAATAGGATATCACATGAGAGCATGATAATCTTCATGCTTTCTTTGTAGTCATCTGCATATCTAGAAGCTCCTTATAAAAAGCATTAAAGCCTTTAAAATCTCCTCTGGCTGACCTGCATGACAAGGTCTCCCTTTCCCTATTGAGCTGACGTTAGTGGATAACCGTCGATGAGATCTGTCACACACCTGCAAGGTTCAGCTCTCGACTGTCGTGCTGATGGGGCTGTCTAACCCTGCCCAAAGCAAACCTCCACGACAATGAATAAAGTTCTTTGAGTCGCTTCTGGAAGCTGCACGTCCCACCTTTCTAATCACCGTGGAATCGTACTGCAGGAAGCATTTTTCTTACAATGTGAGGAAAAGTTAACTATTGAAACAGTTCAATGCAATTAGATCGTATCTACCTAAAGATTTGAAATGGTTAAAATGAGTTTGAATTATACTGTTTTTAAACCTGTTCCCAGTTAAATTCTTTTAACTGACAGAAAGATGAACTTTTTCAGCTCTTTTGATATCAGTACCTTTGCTTTAAAATGTTGTCTTTGGTAATTGAAAGAGGAATTCCACTGGGGTGGACTTGGTGGTGTTGTGACACAGGCTTGAAATGGAGCTCAGTTAGATGCTGATTTTCATCTGCTGCATCAACAAGGTCAAACTCTACGCTATGGTCAGAGAAAATTCGATGGAGCTTATGCATAAGTTTGAAATCTTTATGAAAATTCTATAAAGCATTTCTGCTTTAACAAACACAACTAAAACAAAGCTCGAGTACTTAACCTTGTGGATCTTTTGAATATCTAACAGGAAATCTTAGTTCTCAGATATTAACAATAAAGACTTCATTAGCATGACTGCTGTTTGTTTATTGTAACAAGATCTTTATTTAAGAGAAAAGGAATAGTGATTGAATACATTCAAAACGGGGTAAGAACGGGACAGTATTGTCAGAAAACCAGGAGCAAAGCATAGTTCAGAGGCAGGTACCAACACAGATGCCTCCACAGCAAACGGCAGCTCTCGCCTCAGAGCACGAGCCAGAGGCAGCACCAAGATAGAGGTGATCATCACCATCGCAATAATGCTACCAATGTCCGCACTTCACACAATATGATGGAACATAAAAGGACTATTGGGGGTTGGTTTTCCTGCCTTGTAATTAGAATGATTGTCAATAATTCGGTTGGGAATCTTTGTTTTACGCGGGGTCATTAATGCAGACATTACTGGAGTTATTCAAATTATGGTTTTGATATTAACACCTCCTGTATTCATACCTGCAGGAAGCTGCATCGCTCAATTAGTTCCTTTTAAACCTTGTCTGCCAGTGACAGGAGTTGATGATGGCGGCGATGGAAGTTGTGGTTCTACCGGACAAGCGCAAGTATATCTTATCTTAGATATACATAAGGCAAAACCAGAGCGTCAATTGGCAATGATAACCAAAACTGATGAAATTAAGAGGGCAAAAATGCTTATTGATACCGGTGCTGATGTAAATATTGTTTCAAAGCAACAGTGGCCTCCTCACTGGCCTACAGTGTCGATTGCCACTGATGTTTTTGGACCTTCCCCAATCATGATTCCAGAACACTGGGAATTGCTAATTATTGATTTTACATTGATTGAAAAGATTGTTTTTTTCACAATTCTGTTACGTCCAGAAGATTCAGAAAAATTTGCTTTTTCGGTTCCGGCTATTAATAAGCATGAACCTGCAAAGTGTTTTCAGTGGGTGGTATTACCCCAAGGCATGAAAAATTCTCCGACAATTTGCCAAAATTTTGTTGCTTGGGCCTTGCAACCTTTTAGGTAAAAATGTCCCTTTTTATTAGTGTAGCATGATATGGATGATATACTAGTAGCCGGGGAGCAATTGGAAATTGATCAAGTATTAACAGAGTTGGTATCTATATTGGAACAGAAAGGTTTAAAAATAGCTCCAGAAAAAATACAAAAATCATCTCCTTGGAATTACTTGGGATGGCAAATAACCAGTAATATCGTGGGACCCCCAAAAGTGGCATTTGAATAGTTACCAGAAAGCAGCATTGGATAAAATAATGGACAAAATTTTAAAAGCTAATGTCATTCGATATGTAGCGGACAAACCTCTAGAATTAATTCTGATTAATTCTGGCCAGGAACGGAAGCACCCATTGGGCTTTATAGGACAGTCACTTAAGAAATTTCGGATCATTGAATGGATCTTTTTGCCATATCAAGCAAAAACTACAATAACTACTAGACTTGAGCTGTTTGGCCAATTGATAATGAAAGGCAGCAAAAGGTGTTTAGAATTATCTGGGACTGAACCTTCACGGCTTTACCTGCCCATTAATAAAGGCTATTTGGATTGGCTTCTGGGACATTCGGAACCTATTGGGATTGCATTAGCAGATTTTGTAGGAGAGGTTTGCTACTCATACCCTGTTAGTAAACTGATACCTTTGATACGAAACCAAACTTTTGACCAGATACCTATGAGGTCTGAGACGCCATATTTTACAGATGCAGGGAAGAAATCCGGTAGGGCTGCTGTTACTCGTCAGACGCAGGGGCAATGGAACCAGAAGTTAATTTTTGCACAACGAGGAGATTCGTTACAAATGATGGAACTCCGAGCAGTGGTTTGGGTATTTCCACAATGTACGCCTATTAATGCCAATGTGCCTATTAATGTAGTTTCTGGTTCCTTGTATGTTGTGGGTACAGTTTATAGAATAGAACGAGCTGTGGTCAAAGAAATTAAAAATGTGGGTTTGTATTCCTTATTGTTACAGTTGCTTTACCTGTTGGAACAACAAGAAAACGGGGGAATTGATGGGTGGTTACAGACCAGAGGCCATTTAGTGAGCATTTCCAAGCACTGAACAACTTATGCGAAATGAAATAAAGACACAGGGCTTTGCAGCTGTGTATGCATAGTTTTGCACGTACGCACCACGAATACGAAGGTTTATAGAGGCTTAAAGTTTCTTTTACAACATTAAGCGATTGTTCTGCTGTAATGCTTCCCTTGTTTCTCAGCAGTACCTTTTCTTTGACAGACTTTGAGTGTTAACTTTGTAGTTAACGGCACGGGTAGACGAGGTCCTGAGGGACATGGTTTAGTGTTTGATAGGGTTGTTTGGACTCGATGATCCGGTGGGTCTCTTCCAACCCGGTGATTCTATGTTTTTTGTAGTCTGTTGAGCTAGAATGCTCACATAGCTGTTTCTCATGGGAAAGTGTAAGGTTCATGTAACTAAGTGATTGCTTGTTGCTAAAGGAGAATTGTCGAATCAGCTTGTTAAACAATAGTCTGTATTAATCGTGTAAGGTATAAGAATCTGTTATGAACTTCAGTAAACTGGCTCACTGGAATCACATTGATTCGCGAAGTGATGAACCTGTTCCTCCATCAAAAAGACTGTGAACAAATTGTTTAGGTATTGAAATTTAACCCTGTGGAATCCTTACAGTGTAGCACAGTGTGACACGGCAGAAGCACGTTTGTCAGGGGACAGAAGCCTCTTTGCTCTCTCTGCACAAAACATATACATTCGTATTGTGTGGTGTGGGTGTGCTCTCGAGCACATGATGCAGCTATGGGATAGAGCTCCATGCCTACCCTGCCTCCTGTCTGCACTGAAACTGTATCCAGGCCTCTGCGCCATTTTGGTTCTCTTAAGGAAAACTAAGATTTCAGATCTTTCAAGACTGCCTGGAAGCTCTTCCATTCCATTTTCTTCTAGAGACTGTACAGGCATTGATTTAATGCACGTGAGAAAATTCTTGAGAATTACAACAATCTTTTTAATAGATCTAATGTTTTTCCCACTGGTGTCCTAGCATTAATAATGTCAGAATATAAACAACAAAACCAAAAAGGCGTTTGGTAGAAGCTAGTCAGTTCCTAGACTTGTCACTCTGATGTGGGCTAAGGTAAGAACACAGCTAGTGTGGTTTCTATACCAGCATTCATAACACCAGCAGTTTCCGTCTCAGTTAGGTTCATGCAGCAAGGTATTGTGCAGCCCCTGCGCCTCCTGAAGAGCGAAGTTCCCTCAAAGTACCAGGGAGGTGATTCTCCCTCTGGACTCAGCACTGGTGAGGCAGCTCCTTGAATCCTGTGTTCGGTTCTGGGCCCCTCACCAGAGGAAGGATGTTGAGGTTCTGGAGCGAGTCCGGAGAAGAGCAACAAAGCTGGGGAAGGGGCTTGAGAACAGGCCTTATGAGGAACGGCTGAGAGAGCTGGGGGTGTTTATCCTGAAGAAGAGGAGGCTGAGTGGAGATCTCATTGCTCTCTACAACTACCTGAAAGGAGGTTGTAGAGAGGAGGGAGCTGGGCTCTTCTCGCAAGTGACAGGGAACAGGACAAGAGGGAATGGCCTCAAACTCTGCCAGGGGAGGTTCAGGCTGGACATTAGGAAAAAATTTTTCACAGAAAGGGTCATTGGGCATTGGCAGAGACTGCCCAGGGAGGTGGTTGATTCCCCTTCCCTGGAGGGGTTTAAGGCACGGGTGGATAAAAGGTACTGAGGGACATGGGTTAGTGATTGATAGAAATGGTTGGACTTGATGGTCCAGTGGGTCTCTTCCAAGCTGGTTGTTTTATGATTCTGATTTTATGACTGCATTTGCTCACGTGATCCCTGATTGGATCCCAAGTCACCACTGGCTGCTCTGCTCCAGAGTCCTGCCCTGAGTCACAGATGCCTGGGAGACCTTGATGGGGGAAGACAGAGGCAAAGAGGACACAGGGAATATCAGATCTGTCTACACCTGCTCTTCCTAAATTCAGCACTGCCCACACAGTGTCCTTTACTGTCCCTGAAACAGCAAACACTCATCAGGGGACACTTGAATATACTTTCAAGCTGTGAGTGAATCCCAGTCTGGAACCTTGTTTGGAGGATGCTGGCCTTGAAGCCCATCTGTCCTGAGCTCTGTGACCATGTCCCAGCTGCGTCTCCTACAGGAACAGCTCCAACCCCTCCTGCCTATGCCCCTGGCTGAAGGCATTGCTGCCCACTGGGGCTGAAGCCCTGCAGCTGTGGCACCAGCCAAGCTCATCCCTGACAGGAGGAAACCAAGGGTCCAAGAGCCCGTGTGAGCAAAGGCTTTGCTGAGAGCAGAGACAGGGCTGGGACAGGAGAGAGCTGAACGTCTTTCCAGCCCCAGCTCCGATGATCCAGGATGAAATGTCTGAATTCACTCGCCAAACAGATCCTCCCAGGCTGCAGAAGTGAGAAGATTCCCTGTCACCTTCGTGCTGTCCTGTCTAAAGATGCAAACAAGGGCACAGGACCAGCTTCCCTCCCTCCTGTGCTTTTATCTCTTGACTCCTTTTCATGAGCCCATAACCCAAACGGAGTGTGTCCTCACTTGACATGGTCACACAGCTCAGATGTTTTTTTTGTTTTCTGGGCATTTTTCAGCTCAGCCCAGCATCTCCTCACATCTCCCAGTCTCCCCTGCACAATAATACAGCCCAGACTTGGCTGGCCCTGCAGCGGTGCCCACCCCAGGCGGCTGCAGAGCTCTGAGCACTCACCCCACAGCTCCATCCCTTCTGAAGGGCACAGCAGCTCTTGGAGGACAGAGGAGGATTGGTCTCCCCATCACCCCCAGGGGTGAGGTATGAGGAGACTGAGGCCAGTGTCTCCCTGGGTCCCCTGCTCTTGTCTCCAAGACATCCTTATTTCCCAGTGTTGGTAGCCCCTCTGTTCCAGATCCTTTCCCAGCACAGGCTTCTGGCCCTGCTGCTGCACCAGCAAAGCAGCAGCCTGTCCCACACTGGCACATGCAGGAATCGTTTCCTCTGTGTTGTTAATTTCCCCAAGAATTGGAGATTCGTTCCTTTGTTCTTCTTCAGGGCTGCCCGTGCCTCTAGAGAGCCCCAGGGAAGTGTGTCTGTGCTGGCCTGACCAGAGGCTCCTGCCCCGTTCCCATGCTCCTGGTGCTGCTGCTCTGCAGGGCGGGCAGGCTGTGGTACCTTGAAGTCATGGGTACACAGTCCCAAGAGGATCTCTGCTGATCATCACCATCTCCAGGGTCACTGGGCCCCTGGAACTGAACCCTTTGTCAGGGTTTCCTTGCCTGATTCATCGCCCCATGCCTCCTCCCCTCAGCCCATGGAGAACCCCAGCACAGCCACACGGGGTTGTGGGAGCAGTTTATTCAGCACGTTGCTGACCTCAGCTTTGGAAGCACCCAACCTTCAGATCCCGACACTAAGGAAGTGCGTCCCTTTTATTAGAGAGATGTGACATTTATTACAGGAGGCCAGCAGTGCCGTCAGGCCAGACGCTTGTGCAAAGAACTTTGGGTGAGACTGATGAGTGTGAAGCGCTGGAGGGGATGCAGAGGTTCCTGAGCAAATATGGTTCTCACAGATGAAATACTCAAAACACAGGAGGTTCCTTGGAAATACTTTGGAAAAGACTTGTGAAGAAACACGTGGAGAGCTTATGGCTGCTGAAAGATTACAGACCGAATCAGCTTCTTCACTGCATCTTTGAGCTGCTGGTTTCTCAGGCTGTAGATGAGAGGGTTCACTGCAGGAGGCACCACCGCATACAGAAATGACACCACTAGATTCAGAGCTGAAGAGGAGATGGAGGGTGGCTTCAGATAAGCAAACCCTGCAGTGCTGAGAAACAGGGAGACCACAGCCAGGTGAGGGAGGCAGGTGGAAAAGGCTTTGTGCCGACCCTGCTCAGAGGGGATCCTCAGCACAGACCTGAAGATCTTTATGTAGGACACCACAATGAAAACAAAACAGGCAAAGCCCGACAAGACAGAAACTCCAAGAAGTCCAACCTCACTGAGGTAGAATTGTGAGCAGGAGAGCTTGAGGATCTGGGGGATTTCACAGAAGAACTGTTCCACAGCATTGCCCTGGCAGAGGGGCAGGGAAAATGTATTGGCTGTGTGCAGCAGTCCACTGAGAAACCCAGCACCCCAGGCAGCTGCTGCCATGTGGACACAAGCTCTGCTGCCCAGGAGGCTCCCATAGTGCAGGGGTTTGCAGATGGCAACATAGCGGTCGTAGGACATGACTGTGAGGAGAGCATACTCTGCTGTGACCAATAAGTCAAACAGAAAGTCTTGGGCAACACATCCTGCATAGGAAATGGCCCTGGTGTTCCAGAGGGAATTGGCCATGGATTTGGGGACAGTGGCGGAGATGGAGCCCAAGTCAATGAGGGAGAGGTTGAGGAGGAAGAAGTACATGGGGGTGTGGAGGTGGTGGTCACAGGCGATGGTGGTGATGATGAGGCCGTTGCCCAGGAGGGCAGTCAGGTAGATGCCCAGGAAGAGGCAGAAGTGCAGGAGCTGCAGCTCCCATCTCTCTGTGAATGCCAGGAGGAGGAACTCAGTGATGGAGCTGCTGTTGATGCCTCTGGGCATGGGACACTGTCACAGGAAGAAGTGTGACAAATTAGATAAGGTTTCTCTGAATTAAATGAAAGCCATTATCTAGACACCCTCTCTCTAACGCACACATACATCCCCCTTTTTTTTTTCCAGGAGACCTTCCTTCTGTCCTTTCTGTGGTTGGAGAGCTGGTTAGTGTTGGCTAACTGTGTGGGGCCAAAATCTAGGTCAAAAACACGGCATAAAAAGTGATAAGGAAGTGATCAAAACCAATACAAGGATGGGATAACTGGGAGTCAAGAAGGCCACATGGGAGAAGCTGTGCAAGGAGGACGGGTGGGAAGGAGAAAACAGGCAAATCCCCCTCTTTTCAGTGGCGCCAAGGAGAAAGGAAGCATGGGAATACAGGAAATTCCATTTACAGATCAAGTGGTCAAGCACCACTCAGGTCGTCCATACTGGTTATGGAGGGTCCATCCTTGTGGGGAAGGAAAACTCGACTGGGCATGGTCCTGCAGCATGTGCTCCAGTGACCTCAACGTGGCCAACCATGCTTGTGGGGCTCCTTGAGAAAGTGGGACACTGAGAGGGGTGTAGGAGAATGCTTGGGGGTTAGGTGGGACAGGATCAGGGCCAGGGGCGTGGGCAATGCCAGGGACCTGCCTCAGCGATTGGAGAAAAGCCATGTCTGAGGAATACAGTCCTGTGACAGAATGGTTCCCTGCAAGCACCTCACAACCCTCTGGGTCTGGAATGCATGTTTTTCCAACAGGGACGATCACAGGGGCCGTGCTGAGAGAATGCCAGAAGCTGCTCAGAATGGTTGATGCCCCCAGTCCTCTCCGTTGCAGGGGGTGAGGAGCTGGGAGCCCAAACCTGCAGGATCAAAGCTGTGAGAGAGAAGCCCAAATGCTTCACCCACCCTCCCAAGGTCGGAGAATGTCCCAGGGCTGTCCCTGGGGTCTCTACTGTGTGGGGTCAGGGGCTCAGGGGTGTCTGTAGGAAGGCAGGAGCTGAGGCGGGAAGACATGCAGGAAAGGACAAGGTCACTATGTTCTCATTTCTTCTGTTCAAAGCCCCAGCAGCCTGACTAACAACACTGAGGTTTTAGCCACCTTCAGCACACCCTGAACAAACCTGCAGTCTTTGTCATGAAGGGGTGACTTCTGCTCTGATGAGGAGTCTTTAGCAGCTCCTGAAGGCTCCCTGCTCTCAGAAGGTTCCCAGGGTTTATGACAGTTCGGTTCCTGCTGTAACACGTCCCTCCTGAGGAGCTGCAGAGGTGACAAACAATATAATTGGCTCCCTGGTGGGATGGAAGCTCTGAGGTGGTGGAGGCTGTGTCAACAGCTCCAAGCAGTGCTGATCTCCAGGAAATACGCTGTAAACTGAGGCAGGGCAAGTGAATGAAAGCGATGTCTGAATTTGGTGAGCAGGACAGGACAGGTTCCACAAATGGGACCCACTACCCTTCCCTTCAGGTGCCGGCATCTTCTTCAACTTCTTGAGGGAATGGCCTTAAGATCCATCAGGGGAGGTTCAGGCTTGATATCAGGAAATAATATTTCATGGAAAGGGTCATTGGGCACTGGAACAGGCTGCCCAGGGAGATGGTTGAATCACCTTCCCTGGAAGTGTTTAAAGGACAGGTAGATGAGGTGCTGAGGTACATGGTTTAGTGATTGATGGGAATGGTTGGACTCGATGAGCCAGTGGGTCTTTTCCAACCTTGTGCTTCTGTATGAACTCACCTTGAATTCGAAAGGCCCGACCTTCTGAAGCTGAAGGTCCTGACTTGTGGGGAGCTGAAGGCAGCAGAGCAGTTGCCATACCCTTCCAGAGAGATTCCTCTCTCCAGGAGGGGGTGGTGTGCAGGGGTCTCCTTTGCTCCTTTGTCAGACAAGGGGAGCAGGTGGACCTGGCTCCATCCCGTCCTGATGGTCTTCAGCTTTGGGAAAATCATGTGCTCTGCTCTTGCCCTGGCTGGAAAGGCAGGAGAAGAAGGCCCAGTAGACACAGACTTTAGAGCTGTTTCTCCCACAGACAAAAGATATGATTCACAGTTTTATCTTAGGAGTCTTACACTGGAATGTAAATGCTGGAGGTCCACGTCCAAGCTGGGCATATGCAGTCCTCATCCGGTTGGTGATGACCAAGGAGGAGGGGGAGCTCTTTCACCAGCACAGTTTGGACATTTGGACTCCTTTCTTTGGACATTGAATCCTTTTGGTACCTTTCTCTGCTGCATGCAGAGGCTGCAGGTACCCAAGGCTCTGTTAGTGGCTGCAGGAACCAACGTCCAGGCCGTCCAGCCACTTCTCTCCATCAAGATCCATCTGTAGGGTGCTTACCCCTTTATCTGCACCCGACCCTTCCCATCTCACTCAGTTCCCAGTGAACCCCTCGGTGGACTGTGTCACCTCACAGCCTTGGAAATGTGGCTGCAGAGGTCGCACTGTGCATGGTGGCGATGGACACGAGTGGCTTCTCCGCTCTTGCCATCTGCCTGGCTGTCTCACCTGGAGGAAAGCTCATCGGAGGAGCTGCAGAGTGCATATGGTCCCACTGACCCAACTGGTTTCTTTGCCATAAACTCTCTGATTGTCTGGCTTATAGGAAGGAATAAACATTTTCTTTATTCATAGCAGTCATTTTGATTCAAGGTATGGTTTTGATTAAATTCCTCACTTAGGACTGTTCAGAAAGCTGCTTGGCAAAGTACCATGGGAGACAGTACTTAAGGGCAAGGGAGCCCTCAAGGGTTGGGATCTCTTCAAAAAGCTCTTCTAAAAATCCTAGCAGCTCAGGAGAAAGCCATCCCCATGTTCTAGAAAAGGAGCTGTGAGGCAAAAAACCCAACTCGGTTGAATAGGGAGATCTTGAGAGACATAAAAAAGAAGAGAAATGTCTATGAGCTTTGGAAGAAGGAACAGGCCTCTTGGGTGGACTACAGGAGGAAAGCGAGATTGTGCAGAGAAAAAATTAGGAGGGCTAAGTCACAACTAGGAATCAGATTGGCAAAGTCAGTGAAAAATATTAAAAAATTCTATAAATACATAAACAATAAATGGACGACTAGGGAGAATATTCAGAAAATTGGATGCAGAAGGAACAACAGTGACAGGGGATGAGGGAAAGGCTGAGGTACTTAATGCCTTCTTTGCCTCAGTTTTTAATTGTAAAGAAAGTTGTTCCCCCTGTGCACAAACCCTGGAACTAGAGGAGCTAAATGAGGCTCCCATGGTCCAAGAGAAGGTGCTCAGAGCCTTGCTTGCCCAACTAGACACCCACAAGTCTATGGGGCCAGATGGGATTCACCTTAGGGTATTGAGGGAGTTGGCGGATGTGCTGGTCAAACCCCTTTCCATCATCTTCCAGCAGTCCTGGAAGACTGGGGAGGTTCCACTGGACTGGAGGCTGATGTTGTGCCCATCTACAAGAAGGGTCACAGGGAGGATCCAGGGAACTCCAGACCAGTCAGTCTGACCTCAGTGCCAGGGAAAGTCATGGAACAGGGGATCTTGAGAGCTGTCATGAAGCACTTACAAGTGAACCGGGTGATCAGGCCCAGTCAACACATGTTCAAAAATGGCAGGTCCTGCCAAACTAACCTGATTGCCTTCTATGACTGTGGATGGATCTTCCTGGACTTCAGCAAAGCCTTTGACGCAGTTTCTCCCAGCATTCTGCTACGGAAACTGTCAGCCTCTGGCCTGGGCAGGCACACACTCTCCTGGGTGGAAAACTGGTTGGCTGGAGGGCCCAGAGAATGGTGGGAAATGGAGTTAACTCCAGCTGGAGGCCAGTGACAAGTGGAGTTCCCAGAGCTCATTGCTGGGTCCAGTCCTGTTCAATGTCTTCATCAATGACCTGGATGAAGGCATCGAGTGCTCCCTTAGCAAGTTTGCAGATGACTCTAAACTGGGTGGAAGTGTCAATCTGCTGGAGGGTCAGGAGTTTCCAAACGGATCTGAACAGGCTGGATCCATGGGCAGAGTCCAGTGGCATGAGGTTTAACAAGGCCAAGTGCCGGGTCCTGCACTTGGGGCACAACAACCCTATGCAGAGCTACAGACTGGGAGAAGGCTAGGAACTGCCTGGAGGAGAAGGACCTGGGGGTGTTGGTTGACAGCGACTGACCATGAGCCAGCAGTGTGCCCAGGTGGCCAAGAAGGCCAAAGGCATCTTGGCTTGGATCAGAAACGGTGTGACCAGCAGGTCCAGGGAGGTTCTTCTCGAGGTGAGACCGCTCCTCGAATCCTGTGTTCAGTTCTGGGCCCCTCACCAGAGGAAGGGTGTTGAGGCTCTGGAGCGAGTCCAGAGAAGAGCAACGAAGCTGGTGAAGGGGCTGGAGAACAGACCTTATGGGGAGTGGCTGAGAGAGCTGGGGGTGTTTATCCTGAAGAAGAGGAGGCTGAGAGGAGACCTCATTACACTCTCCAACTCCCTGAGAGGAGGTTGTAGAGAGGAGGGAGCTGGGCTCTTCTCTCAAGTGACAGGGGACAGGACAAGCAGGAATGGCCTTAAGCTCTGCCAGGGGAGATTTAGACTGGACATTAGGAAAAAAATTTTCACAGAAAGGGTCAATGGGCATTGGCAGAGACTGCCCAGGGAGGGAGTTGAGTCGCCTTCCCTGGAGGGGTTTAAGGGACGGGTTGATAAGGTGCTGAGGGACATGGTTTAGTGTTTGATAGGAATGGTTGGACTTAACAATCTGGTGGGTTTTTCCAACCTGGTTATTCTATGATTGTGTGATTCTATATTAAACATAAATATTGGTCGTAAGTTGGATCCCTGCAGAACCATGCAAGGGTAACCAGTGTGCTGTCACCCCATTCACTGCAACCCTTTCAGCCTGACCCACCAGGTAATTGTTCACCTGTCGGCATTCTGTGTTTATCCTGTGGGAGACTGATTCGAAGGCCTTGCTAAAATCCAGAAAGATGATGTCAGCTGGTTTCCTTGTTCAGCTGGGTGGGTGACCTTGTTATAGAAGGCAATTAAGTTTTTCAAGCAGAATCTTCCCTTTATAAACCTGTACTGTCTGGGATCGATGACTGTGTTGTCTTTCAGGTGCTTTTCAGAAGCTTCCAGAATAACCTTCTCCATCATCGCCTGGCACTGAAGAGGCACTGACAGATCTGGAGTTACTGGGGTCACCCCTGCTGCTCCTCTCAGAGAGAGGGACAACATTTGCCAGCTTCCAGTCCACTGGCACCTTTCTTGATTCCCAAGAACATTGAAAAATCATTGAGAGAAGTCTTGCTATGACCTCAGCCAGCTCTTTGAGTACTCCCGGGTGAGTCCCATCACATCCTATTGACTTATAGAGGTCCACCTGGAGTAGCAAATCCTGCACAAGGTCAGGGTTTATTTGGTCTTTATGATGGGCACAAGCCTTGGTCCTCCAGCCCAGGGCTCTTAGAGGTTCAAGGCCATCATCTGTCTTGAAGACAGAAGTAAAAGAAAAGTATCCTGGAGAAGCTGGTGGCCAATGGCCAGGGCATAATGGAGGTCAAGCCAGTTGGTGACCAGTCACAAGTGGTGTCCCCAGGGCTCTGTGTTAGAATCAGCCTTGTTCAGTCTCTCTATCCATGATCTGGGTGAGGAGGTCGAGTGGTCCTTCAGTCAGTTCTCAGGTGACACTAAATTGGGCAGGAATGTTGATGTACTTGAGGGCAGGAAGGCTTTGCAGGGGGACCTGGACCTGAACTGATTCTAGTTCCTCAGTCCATCTCCCTCCTGTCACTGAATCCAACCTGAGACCTTTTCCCGGTGCTATCTCTGCAGAATCAGTGGTGATGAAGTCGTCAGACAGGGGAGAATAATTGCATAGATTTGTACGTATTTCATAATTCTTTTTTATTAATAATATTTAACTTATTTTATTAATGTTTCATTAAAGTGGTTTTAGTTACAGTTCCCAATCCACAAGTCTTTTTCTCTCTTTTCTCTTTCCCCTTTCCCTGGGGAGGGGGTGGAGAGAATTGGGATGCACTACAACTGCTCACATTCAACTGCCAGCCAAGCTGGAGCATGACAAGCTGGAAGAGGATAACATTGACCTTCAAGGAGTTCTCTGGTGTTCTCTGCGGGGCTGATATCCCATGGGATTCATCCAGTCAGGTCCCAGGTGTCCTCACCACCCACCTGTTCACACATGACCAGCTCCTTTCCTCCCCTCTTCTCTCTGTTTTTCCACAATTGTTCTCCCAACAAGCACCCTGATCTTACCCTTTGCCTTTGGCCCATTCCCAGACATCCCATGGTAAGTCTTGCAGAGTCTCTGGATGCACTTTCTGACTTTCCTTCATGAGTCTTGGACCTCCAAGGCAGAAAACTGTCCTCAGTTGGCCAGGTCATCCTGGCATTGTTTCCCTGAAAGGACAGCAATTCATGGCCTAGAAACAGCAATTCTTTTAATTTATGGCTTTGTGGAGGACCACACCAGATTAAAATGCCTCCATGGTATCTGCAGGTGTTTGCAACCCTGTTTAGAAGGGTTTGGGGTGTTAGACTCATTGAGGTTTTAGGTTTGGGACAGACTTATAAGATCAACCCTCCTGCCATGGATGAGGACACCTTTCAGCAGTTTACGTTGTTCAGAGTTCCTGACCTTGGGCACGTCCAGAGGTGAGACATCCATAACTTCTGTGGACGAGTTGTGTGGGTGCCTCCCCACACTCGTCATGAATGTACATCCAATCTAAATCTCCCCTCTTCCAGTTCAAAGCCATTGCCCCTTGTCCTGTCACTACAGGCCTTGGAAAAATATCTCGCTCCATCTTTCTTGACCTATGACCACTATGATTCCATCTGCAAAAACGGGGGAGAGTGCCCAGAGATCTTCCAAGACTGGGTACGGACACCTCAAGCACATGAGCAGTACACAGAGTTTGACGGTCCTGGGCTCAGTGGTGTGGAGACTGTGGCACTGTATGAGCTGCCTATGAGGGCTTGAGGGGTGGTTTCAGAGATGGTGGAGCTTTCTCTCTTAGTTGAAAGTGAAATGAGAAAGAAATAACACCACAAAGTGTAGCTGAGTAGGTCCAGATGGGAAATGAGAAGGAAGAAATATCACTTGAAAGGTATTTCCAAGATGGCAGAACTTCTCTTCATAGTGGAAAAAGGTATGAGAAATAAATAGTGCCTCAAAGTGTAACTGGGGAGGTCCAAGCTGGACACGAGGGGAAAGAAATATCACTCCAAAGACAGTGCTGTGGTGCCACACATCACCCAGAAGGAGTTTGCATCAGCCCAGGGCTTTGTGCCTAAAGGAAGAGCCAGAAAAGACAGAGTTACCATCGAAGGAAGGTGACAGCAAGGTGGGACAGCTGGGGAGATGACTACAGCCTGCAGGGCAAGAGGCACAGGGGATATGACACCATGGGACGGCCTGTGCTGGAGAGGGCAGCGGGATGTGGAGAAGCTGAAAGCCTTCTCATGCCTTTGGTGATGGCAGTTGTTCCTTCTTCTGATGCCTACGAGGCCTCCTTGCCTCCTTGTCCATACTCAGGAGCCTGGGAGGTGTCGCAGCATAGCCTTGCCCTCGGTATTGCCCATCTCCACATCCTACAGTCCCAGGAAGAGCCCTGGGGGATGAGTGAGGGACAGGATCTCCTTGCTAGGGGCTGGGGGTCAGGGCTTGGCCATTTGGATAAATTAAACACAGCCAGGTTTCCAGCGTCAGAGCCACCTTAACCTCGCTTTTCTCAGCCTGTCATCACTGCCTCCAGTTTTCTGCTTTAACTGCAGCCTGGGGACACTTTCCCAGCAGTGTCCCTCAGTGCGACTCATTAACACAAGAAACTTTGGAGCTTGCAGTTGACTTCTTGAGAGGTTTGTTCAACTTCCTCTAAGGATCTGGGGTTCACGGACTCAACACCAAACCCACCAGAGGGGTCATTAAAATACCCTGGGCCGCTGCTCTGCTGCTGAACTGGGCTGGGCTGGTCTGCTGGGACAGAGGGAGCTTGTGGCAAGGCGGCAGCGCTACAGAGAGCCGGGTCTGGCCAGGAGCAGCTCCTCTGCCAAGCCCAGCAGGGCTGAGGGCACTACCTGCAGGCAGCGAGGGGAGGGAAGGGAGCAGAGAGGTGTGAAAGGCAGGGTGGGGTGGGAGGATGCTGAGAGCTCACTGAGGGAGAAACCTTACAGCCCTTTACGTGGTGAATCTCTGGCTGTTGGACAATGAAGGTGAGGTTCCTGGAGGGATCCCCTAAAACAGTCCCATCCCACACCTCATGGTATCTCTAAATACTCCTCTCCATTTCATCAATACAGAGGAGGACTTGCTGCAGATCAGGGACTTTCTTCTGCACTGCCAGAGGGACAGAACATGAAGGCTGCTTTCTCCTGCTGGATGTCGGGGTGCAAAGGTGGATCTGCACCTGTGAGTTCCCGGGGTTGTCCTTCCAAACAGGGTCTCTTTGTCCCAGTGCACTGGGACGGAGACTCTCAACCTTCCAGGGTCAGCACTCAACCCCTCAGGGCAGTTGGTCACAGTGGTGTGGGGAGAAGCTGTGGGTGGACTGAGCATCTCCCAACAAGGCAGAGTCCTACTGCTTCCAAGAGTGTGCTGCGTGGGTCAGGACTGCTCACAGCCCTGGATCAGCCCTAGTGTATTTCCAGAGGGATGTCGCAAGAA
This sequence comes from Coccyzus lansbergi, assembly GCA_033558105.1. Lineage (NCBI taxonomy): Eukaryota > Metazoa > Chordata > Aves > Cuculiformes > Coccyzidae > Coccyzus > Coccyzus lansbergi. Next base: position 79,044 of record JAUMJK010001522.1, on the reverse strand, counting down.
GATCAAGGCAGGGACTGCCTTTTCCTATGCCACGGGAGTAGGGAGAGGGAGAGAAAAGCACAAGTACAAAGAGAGCAGTCCGTTTTCCACAAGTCGCTGAGATTGCTGAACTGCTGAACGGGAACTCTGAGTGAAGAGCAGGTCGACCAGATGCCTGGTGAAGTGTCTTCAGGCATTCCTCCACCTATGGACAGCCCCAGTATCCTCTCTGCTGGCACCATCAGGGTTTTCCCGACCTGTCCTTTTCCACCTCCAAAGAGGAATGCGTGTCTAGTAGTGCCCTGCAAGCAGGCAGCATCCCCTAGGGCCAAGGTGAGTGCAGAGGGGCTGGGCTGGGGTCTGTGAATGCTGACATGGAAAAGATACAGGGCAGGAAAACATCTGGACATAGGTAAATCTTAAGGCAGAAGATCAGGGAATGAGAGGAAAGTAAATTCTATATATATATAAGGGAGGGATTCTGAAAGCTCTGTATGATCCCCTCCAGTGCAGCCCCTTCCTCTGAGCAAGCCCTCTGCCTCCTCTTCCACCCAGCAAAACCTCTGCCCTCAGGGCTCTGGGCTCCAAGGCTGAGCCCCCTCCTCTGCAGCAACAGCTCCAGTGCCCTCTCCAGAGCCCAGGGGATGAGAGCAATTTCCCAGTAATGTTGGTGTCTGAGAGGGGGCGAGCACAGCTGGGGAAGGGGAACGCTGTCTGCCTGCCTGGCTGCCTCTGCCCTGGCCTCTTGCAGCCAGATCCACACTGTTTCTCCTCTCACAGAATCATAGAATCACCAGGTTGGAAGAGACCCACTGGATCATTGAGTCCAACTCTCCTATCAATTCTTGCTGGTGTTCTATTGTCTTTGCTACCAGGCTCACAGGGGATGGAGTCTCAGCCGCAGAGTCACTCACTGACCTGGTGGCTGCTTTTCTGCAGTTTCTCTCCATGGCAACTCATGTTCCCAGCTTTGCTCTGAGCTGTGAGGCTGAGGGCGATGCTGTCAGTTGGGCTGGGGAAGGACCTGAATCTCCCTTCACCAAATGCCATCATGAGGACACTTGTTTCTCTCTGAGGTGTCCTTCCAAACTGAGAGCTTCCCTCCAGGATGAAAGCCTGTCCTATCACATTTTCGTGTGACCTGAAAGCCCAATGGAGAACACAGAGATGCTCTGAGTGAGAAAATGCTGTTGGCTTTGTGAAATGCTCTGTGTGTGTCCCGGGCTGAAAATGGGTGATGAGAAAAAAAGTTGAGAAAGGAAAGTGCACTCAGTGCTTGGCAATGGGTTTTCCCACTCTCAGCAGCTCCTGGCTGCTTCTTAGTGTTCCATGGGAGTGAGATCCCCCTCGATCTCAGAAACATACAAGTCCAGGGCAGCCGGGATCCAGAGTGAGGGACAGCGCAGCTCCCATCCCTCTGTAGTTAGCTCCAGGCAATGCTCTCACCTCGCAAGGCTCCCTCTCTTGTCCCTGACTGCAGAAGAGATACTAAGGATTTCTGGCAGCCAAGAATACTGCCCAGGGTGGGAGCAGGAGTTATAAAAAGTACTCTCAACTGCCCTGTGCCCTCTCAGTTCCTCATCCCTTGCAGTGCAGATGCTGATAGGTCAGGAACAGTTCCACAAGACAAGGCTGAACTCCAGCGCTGTCCCCACCGACCCCATGGGGAGTGGGCAATGTGACAAATGGCTTTGGTTTTGCTCAGAGAAATCTCCCCTAACTTGTCACTGTCCTTTCTTCCCTGTTCAGTGTTTCACAGCCAGAGGCAGCAGATGTCCAACAGCAGCTCCATCACCCAGTTCCTCCTCCTGGCATTTGCAGACACACGGGAGCTGCAACTCTTGTGCTTCTGCCTCTTCCTGGGCATCTACCTGGCTGCCCTCCTGGGGAACTGCCTCATCATCACCACCATTGCTTGTGACCAACACCTCCACACCCCCATGTACTTCTTCCTGCTCAACCTCTCTGTTCTTGACCTGGGCTTCATCTCCACAACTCTCCCCAAAGCCATGGCCAATTCCCTCTGGGACACCAGAAGAATCTTTTACACAGGGTGTGTTACTCAGCTCTTTTGTGTTTTATGCTTCTTTTCTGCAGAGTTATCTCTTCTCACAGTCATGTCCTACGACCGCTACGTTGCCATCTGCAAACCCCTGCACTATGGGACCCTCCTGGGCACCAGAGCTTGTGTCCACATGGCAGCAGCTGCCTGGGGCGCTGGGTTTCTCGATGCTCTGCTGCACACAGTCAATACATTTTCGCTGCCCCTCTGCCACGGCAATGCTGTGGAACAGTTCTTCTGTGAAATCCCCCCAGTCCTCAAGCTCTCCTGCTCTGGTGCTGATCTCAGGGAGTTTGGTCTTATTGTGATCAGTGTTTTAATAGGATTTGTCTGTTTTGTTTTCATTGTGGTGTCCTACGTTCAGATCTTCAGGGCTGTGCTGAGGATCCCCTCTGCTCAGGGGCAGCACAAAGCCTTTTCTATGTGTCTCCCTCACCTGGTTGTGGTCTTGCTCTTTGTGATCACTTCCGTTTTTGCCTATCTGAAGTCCCCTTCCATCTCCTCCCCTTCCCTGGATCTGGTGGTGTCAGTTCTGTATGTGGTGGTGCCTCCAGCTCTGAACCCCTTCATCTACAGCTTGAGGAATCAGCAGCTCAGAGATGCAGTGTTGAAACTGATTACTGGATGTTCTTCTTAATCAATAAACTTCTCACCTTTTTCTCTATATCAATTGTAATGTAACCCATTGCATGTCCAGCCCACCATGTGTGTTTATTGGCTGTTGCAGTAGTTTATGTTGAACCGTTTGAGTAGCATGTAGGGAACCAGAAAGCACTGTCATGGTTTAACTCCAGTAGCAGCTCAGTAACACGTCTCCATTCACTCATTCCCCTGTGGTGAGATGTGGGAGAGAACTGGAAGGGTAACAGTGAGAACAATCAAAAGTTTAGACAAAAACATTTGATTTGTTAAAGCAAAAGCTGTTCTCGCAGGCAAAGCAAATCAGGGGATTCATTCCCTGTGTCCAGTCAGCAAGAAGGACAACGGGGCTCCATCACAAGGAACGGTTCCTTAGAAAGAAAAATGCCATCCTCCGTTTCTTCTTTTTAATGAAAATTTTACTGCAGAGCGTGGCATGTTATGTTCTAGAAAATCCCTTTGGTCAGCTGGGGTCAGCTGTCCCAGCTGTCTCCTCCCAGTTTCTTGTACACCCCTTGTCTGTTCCCTGGTAGGGTGGTAAGAGACACAAAAAAGACATTGACACAGTGTGAGCCCTGCTCAGCACTAACAAAAACCTCCCTGGGTCAGTAACAGCACAAATCCAAACCACAGCCCCATCCTGGCTGCTATGGAGAATGTTAACCCTACCCCAGCCCAAACCAGCACAACAAGCCAGGTGAATTGTCATCCTCGGCAACCACACGGTCACCAGTGACACCACAAGCACGTTCTCAGGCTAGGTACCTTCTCCAGCCTGGTCCCTCACTTAGCCATGAGGGACATCAATAGCAGCTCCAAGAGCTAGCCCCTACCACTTTCTGGGCCACTTGTGACCTCACAGACACGTTAAACTACCAGGTCACTTGTCACACCCAGGCAGCTGCTCCGGCCAAAGTGATGTGAGGAGCAGATGCACCAGCCCCGTGTCTGTTCACACCCAAACAGCTTCTCAGCCACCTAAAACGTGCCTGCACAGCAAGGTTGCTTCTCCTGTCCTTCCACGCACTCTGATCTCACAAGGGTCATCAAAACCTGGGCACTGCTGCTGCCCTGTGATGGAATTGCACACCACCACAAGCTACTGTGGAATCCAGGGCCACACTGTGAGTCTACAGGGTGTGATGGCACCGGAGACATCCCATGTCCCTGTGTGAGTCAGGGGCCTGATCCTGGTCTGAGACCTCCTCAGCCACCAGGGACATCCCAAAGCTGCGGCACAAACCAGGGCTTTGCTCCTGACCTTGCCACCCCCTTGGGATGCTGAGACATCAAACACACCCTCACAAGCAAAGGGGCTTCTCCTCTGATCAAACCTTCTCAGCGCTTCTGGCTTCAGAGGCACCTGCGTAGCCCAGGGCATCTCGTACCCTGCCACCCACTGACCCAGGGATCAGCAAAAGGCAGGGGCTGGTCCTGCCCTAGAACATCTTTAGGAACGTGTGTCCACACAGGTAGCACCACAAGCCAGGGCCCTGCTCCTGCCCTGTCATCTATTAAACCACCAACAGCATCACAAGCACCTGTGGGAACCAGAGGCATGTTCCTGCCCTAAAGTGCATTTGACATGACAAGGTCTTGGTGAGCCTGGTGTACCTTATCATGGAGTCACAGAATGGTTTGGTTTGGAAGGGACCTCACAAGCCATTCAGTTCCAACTCCCTTCCATGGGCAGGGACACCTCTCACTGGGTCGTGCTGCTCCAAACCCCATCCAGCCTTGCTTTGAACACCCGCAGGAATGGGGAGGCCACCACTTCTCAGGGCAATCCGGGCCAGGGCCTAACCACTATCACAGGAAAACATTTCTTCCTAAGATCTCATCTCAGTCTCCCCTGTTTCAGACTAAAACCACTCCCCTCTCATCCCACCCCTTAGCTCCTTGATCAAGACCCTCCCCAGCATTTCTGGAGCCCCTTTCAGCACTGGAAGCTGCTTTAAGATCTCCCTGCAACCTTTACTTCTCCAGGTTAAGTAAGCCCAGCTCTCTAAGCCTGTCCTCATATCCGAGGTGCACCAGCTCTCTGATCACCTGTGTGACCTGACTCTTCCATGACCAGATTCTTCCATGATCTGATTGTTCTATAACGCTTCTGTGACCAAACTCTTCTCTGAACCAACTCTATTTCGATCTTTCCATGAACAAACCCTTATAAAATGTGAGAAATCTAACACTTCTATGACCTGACTCTTCCACAGCCTGACTAGTCTATGACCTGAATCATCCGTGACCCAATTCTGCTTCGGCACTTCTATGAGTCAACACTTCTATAAATATTCTGTGACTGAACTCCCCTATTACTACTCTATTACTCAACTCTTCCATCACCTGTGACTCAGCTCTTTACAAGTCCATGGAGCTATGTGAGAGCCTTGGCATCTCACCTAACTCTAGAGGTCTGAATTTGGACTTCTATGAAATATCTGCTTTGATTTGGCCATGAAATACCACTTTGATTTGGCAATAGGAAATGTTCGTGACACCAGTGTCATTGTAGTTGAAGCCAGATCTGCCTGCCCAGGGCCTGGGGGTCAGGGACTGGCCTTTCTCCTTCATCAAGCAAACCCAGGCTTTTCTCAGCATCACAGCTGCCTGCACAGCACCTTTACCTGCCTGCAGTCATGGCCTCCAGTTCTCAGCTCTAACAAGTCCCTGGGGAGGCTTTGTTACTAACAATCCTCGTTGAGACCAATTAAGACCTCAAAGAACTCTGAGTTCTGCTTTTGACTTCTTGAGAGCTTCAGTCCATCTTCTCTAAGAAGTTAAGGTTCAAGGGCTCATCAGCAAATCCACCCTGGGTCTCATTAAACTCCAGAAAGCCTTAACGAGCTCTTTGTCTGCCTGGAGCTTTCTTCAGGTCTGCAAGCCTTGTACAGCTCCTTGGGGCCATTTCCCAATGTGGTTAAAGAGGAAGATTTCAAAGTGCACCTTAGAAAAATATATTTTAGTTTAAACTTTCTATACTTTTCAAAATCATGGAATGGTTTGGGTTGGAAGGGACCTTAAGGCCCATTATGTTCCAAGCCCCTTGCCTTGGGCAGGGACACCTCCCGCTGGATCAGGCTGCTCAAAGCCCCATCCAGCCTGACCTTGAACACATCCAGGGATGCAGCAGCCACAGCGTCGCTGGGCAACTTGGGCCACAGTCTGACCACCTTCTTTGCAAACAATTTCTTCCTAATGTCCAATCTAAATCTTCCCACTTCCAATTTAAATCTATTCCCTCTCATCAAAAAAAGTCCCTCTTCAGCCCTCTTGGTAACCCATTTCATGTACGGGACAGTTGTTATAAGGTCTCCTCGGAGCCTCCTCATCTCCAGGCTGAGGAATTTCCAGGAGAAGATCAGTATTTCTTTGGAAAAATCCCTTTTTAAAGGGCAGGGGATTGGTGGACGTCTCTTGTGAGTGAGGATAAGCAAGTGTCCTGGTGCAAGGTCCATCTCCTCAGGGCAGTCCTCAGCCAGCCAGATCTCTGCCCATGGTGCTCCATGGTGCTGCGTGTGGATTGAGGAAAAATGGTTTAATAGATGAAAGAAAAAAGATTAAAAAACCCCTAAACCCATAAACCAAACCCAAAACCAATGCAAACACCATCACCTGCCACCTCCCTCAAGAAGACTCACACCCCACCAGTCGGCCACCTCCCATAACCTCTATCAACACTGTCAGCTTGATTGATAAAAATCTCCACTTATTCTCTGTTCTGGCAAAGTTTATATCTCTGAGCGTGTCATGCATGTTATGGGATCTCCCTCTGGTCAGCCGGGGTCAGCTCTCCTGGCTGTGTCCCCCTGACGACTTCTTGCCCAGTCCCAGCCACTCACTGGGAGGAGCAGAGGGAGCAAATCTTGACCCTGGGCAAAGGAGACAATCGCTGCCCTCACTCTTCTGGCCCCAGGATGATGCCGCAGGACCCAGTGAGTCTCACATTTCAAAAGGAAAGTGGAGAAACTGGAGAGGCCCTGGCTGAGGTCTGCCGGGATGGAGTTAGGGGCCCTCAGCATGAGGGGTGAGGGCACACTTTGTTCTTCTTCAGGAGGCTCGGGGCAACCTGGTAAGTGGGTCTCTACATCTTATGCTCATAGAAGAACTTGGGGACTAAGAGAGCTCAGGTGATCTCTAGTCCAATGCCAGCTCAAAGTAGGGCCAGCTCTGAGGTCAGACCAGGTTGCTCAGTCCATGTCAGCATCCACAGGGAGAGCTGAGACATCAACAAGGCACTGTGGCCACAATTAAAAGAAAGGATAATGACATTTTATCGGCTCCATGAACACAGCTATCGATTGGCCACAGCTCCTGTGACACCTGGGAACTTCCACCTTCTTGTGCAGAGGAGTGGGATCCCTCTGCTGGTCTCTTGGCCCCTCTCCAGCCCATGGGGTGCTTTAAGCTGGAAACAGAATTCAAACACAATGACTTGGGTTCTGCCAGATTAATGCTAAAGGAGACAGAAGTGAAGGTATCTCAGAGCTTCCAGGTTAAGAGCTCCATGAAAGGAAGAGAACAGTTTTGAACTAACATTGACATTAGATCATGTCATGTGATGGCTCTGCTCCCTTTTTACCATCATCTGCACCCTGAAATCATACCTGCTTTTCCGTCTTACTTCTCAGACCTGATCAACTGATGGAAAGAAAGGAACACGAATGGTCCTAGACCTCTGTTAACCTCCTGGTGTCTGACACTCGGATGAATATGATGTCATTCCACTGTTCACCCCATAAAGAACCAAGCTGGGAAGCGACTCTAAAGTCTCACTCAGCAAGACCCACGGACAGGCCAGTCTGTGCCTGTGTCTGCAGATCCTCACACCTACAGCGCAGACCAAGCTGGAGATGTAACTCTGGCCTGGTTTCAATGCTAGCCTGGCTTCAATGTCTCCTGCCCATAGACACAGGGGTGTGTGAAGGCCCAGGAGATGCTGGTCAGGGCCATGAAGGCCCGTGGATGCTCTCAGGGCCCTGACGCTGCCCCATAGGTAGAGAGAAAGGAATGAACCAAATAGAGCCTTGACCACTAATGTGATGGGATCCCATTTTGAGGAGCCATGCTGGAGGAGGGGAGAAGTGTATGGAGGAAGGAGCGGTGTAGATGTTCTTCACTGACTGTTAATGCCCTCTTCTCTGTCCTCCATGCTCCTCTTGGGGTTGGGGTGGGCAGAGGAATTGGGAGCAATGGAGTCATCCAAGCCTGGGGAAACCGTGATGGGAATGGGCTTTAATATTTTGTCATTGTTTATTGCAATCCAAACCTTTTTCACCAGCAGTAACTCAAAATGAACTTCAGCAAGTCCATACGTCTTTGCCAGTAGTAGTCAGAGGTCACTGAACCTCCTTTTCTTTCTCTTGACTCATGAGCTGGTCATTCTCTCCCTCTGTCCTGTTGGTTCTGGGTAGGGAGGGAGCAGCTGTGGGAGATCCAGCTGCTGGTCAAGGTTAACCTACCACAGGACACATCAGGGCTGCCGTGTCCAGTACGGGGCTCCCAGCACAAGGAAGACGCTGCCCAGTCTGGAGCGAGTCCTACTGAGGCCAGAAGGATGGCTGGGGCTGGAGCACATCATGGAGAGGGAGAGGCTGGGAGAGCTGAGGTCTGAGAAATCTTTCCAGGTAAAACATTGAGCCTGGCTGCCTCTGCCCTGGCCTCTCGCAGCCAGACCCTCACTCTGTTTCTACCCTTGTCTCCGTTCTTGCTTTTCTTCTCTTGTTGTCGCTCTCTGGGGGTGGCAGTTGCAGCTGTTGAGTCAGGCACTAATCTTCTGATTCCCCCCATGCAGGTGGGTTCATGGAATGGAAAGTCCAATTTTTCATCTCACCCTTGGGGTTGTAGGCAGCGCAGTCTGTGTCAGTCCCCAAGGAATAAGCTGCCTGTCCCTTACTGTGAGATATCATCACCAGGATACTACGTTTCCTCTTTGAGGTGTCCTTCCAAGCTGTGAGATTCCCTCCAGGATGCCTGTCCTGTAACACCTTGGTGTTACCTGAAAGCCGCATGGAGAAGCTACAAGAGTGAAAATGCTGCTGGTTTTTTAAATGGGCTGCGAGTGCTCTGGGCTGAAAGTGGGATGCTGAGACCTTACCAAGGGTTGAGACATTGATTCCTTAGCAGTGTGGTTCTCCTCTCTCACTGCCTGGTGGCTTTTTAGGCTAACATGAAAATAACAAGCCCAGGGCAGCTGAGAAGAAGAAGGAGGGAGGAGAACAACTTTCTTTACAATTAAAGACTGAGGCAAACAAGGCGTTAAGTACCTCAGCCTCTCCTCATCCCCTGTACCTGTTGTTCCTTCTGCATCCAATAGGAACTGTGTTATCTCCCTAGTCCTCCTTTTATTATTTATATATTTATAGAAAGATTTTTTTGTTATCTTTCACAGACTTTGCCAATCTGATTTCTAGTTGAGCCTTAGCCCCTCTGATTTTTTCTCTACACAATCTCACTTCCTTCCTGTAGTCCACCCAACAGGCTTGTCCCCTCTTCCAGAGCCCATAAACGTTCCTCTTCTTCTTCTTGATATCACTCAAGATATCTCTGTTCAAACAAGCTGGTTTTTTGACCCTGCTGGCTTTTTTTTCTGGAACACGGGGATGTCTTTCTCCTGAGCTGCTAGGATCTCCTTTTTGAGGAGCTCCCAGCCCTCATGGGCTCCCTTGCCCTCGAGTACTGTCTCCCAGGAGACTTTGCCAACCAGCCTTCTGAAGAGTTCCAAGTCTGCCCTCTGGAAATTTAATGTTACTGTCCTGCTAACTACCCTCTTCACCTCACCTAGAACAGAAAACCCTATCATCTCGTGATCACTTAGTCCTAGGCATCCCCCTACTGCCACATCCCCCCAAGGCCTTCTCTATTCACAAACAGCAGGTCCAGGAGGGCACCTTCCCTCGTTGGTTCATTCACCAGCTGCGCAAGGAAGTTGTCTTCCACGCACTCCAGGAACCTCCTAGACTGCTTCCTTTCTGCTCTGTTGTACTCCCAGCAGATATCAGGGAGCTTGAAGTCTCCCACAAGAACAAGAGGCATTGATTTAGAGATTAATCCCAGCTGTTTATAGAGGAGCTCCTCAGCTGCTTCTCCTTGGCTGGGTGGCCTGTAACAGACTCCCAGCACAAAAATCTAGCTTCTTATGGGCTCCTCTGATTTTAACCCACAGGCACTCAATCTCCTCATCACCACAATCCATCTCAGGATGTCGCAAGGCATGTCCTCGTCCCACATGGCTCGAAGGTTACTCATCCAGGTTTTGTTGTTTGGTTGTCTTTTCCCTAATAAAAACAAAGGAAAAGAAAACTCGATCCAAGACAGGACCGATTTTAAAAAGAAGGGACAATCCTCCGTGTATTTATTTTGTAGTCCTTTGCATGGACGTCGGTGGTTACCCATGAATATAGATTAAGATTTTTTAAAGTAAGGGATGCCTCTCTAAATTTGGGAGGCTCCTCAGGACAGGCCGTCCTGGGCAGTATCTTGATTTTCTGAGGGAGAAAGTAGCCGATGAATCCCCTTGTTTGGTTTTTGTGAGGAGTGCAAAGTAAGCCCACTGACTGCTTTTTGGCTCAGCTAACGAGAGCTCCACTAGTTTTCTCAGTCGGAGCTGGTCCTCTTTCCAACAGGAGCTACCGTAGTGGTTATTATTCCCTTTGTCAGAGGGGCTGCAGCTCAAGGAGGGGGACAGGTTTTGTCTGGGGGTTGCTGCTTTTTTGCCGACCGAGGTAGGTCAGATAAGGGCAGGCCAGGCATTAAATGCTGGGGAAACCCCTCTCCTATTCCAGTAATTCCAGGGATTTCAATCACATCATTCTGCTCCCAAAATCTATTTTCTCCACCCCAATAGGATTCTGCTTGAATCACAGAGCACTGTGCTCCCTCAAGCTCCTGCAATCCAGCTGCTCCCTTAGGGCACATGCATTTGCTTTCCCTACAGTAGAGGTTTCAGACTTCTCCCCCTTATCAAGAACAACTGGGGGTTGGAGTTTTACTGTCAAATGGATTTTTACCCTTACGTCCAGAAAGATCTAAGCAGTTCAAACACCTAGAAAAATAAGAGCTATTAGCTATATATTAACTGAGAAACCACATACAAACCAAACGAAGTATGAAGGAGGGGAGAGAGTTGAAACAAATCGGCGCCGCTTGATGCACTAATAGCTCCAATCCATTGAAATGCTGACCGGTGAAACTCAGACCTTAACACGGGATGGGGGGAACAGCTTCTCTCATTGCTCATTACATTTACCTAGGGTGCAGGTCCTTCAGAATAAGACGAATATAGAAACAGCTTCAAGTTCTTCACCTTGCTTTTCATAACTGTTATGAGTTTCAAACGATTCCAACTTAAAAACCTTCACGGATCGGAACCCACTGCCCCTAAAAATACGACATCTACCACAATTTGCCCATTCACATTTTATTGCCCAATTTAAATTGGCAAGGAATGCTTTTAGGCTCATAAAGTTATGACTGAAGAACCAGCTTTTCACACACACACACACTTCTCTGCTAGGCATCGATGTTGGTTCAGGGAAATACAGTATTTCTAGTTTGTTGTTTCGAGCAGGTACAAGACGCAGCACTGTTGGATCAGGTAAACGTGTGCACAGGGGAAGACGAGGTGTGGGCTTAGAGAAAACAGTCAAATGAAAATCAAAAGGACTTTCTCTTTCAGAGTTCCCCTCTCTTTATTTGTAGAGGTTATCCAACAATTTCTGTAATGACATCGCATACTTCTGAGTCCATTCCCAAGCTATTCTGTTGTACTTTTCTCTATCTGTTTGTTCTCCAATCATAACCCTTCTTGCTGTCTGAGGAATGGAAAACTGCCCAAGGACAAGTGGTAGCTGTCCTGGCCTGGAGCAGAGGGGCTGCAGCCCTGGGCAGAGGGACCTTCTGCTCTCCTATCTCCTGGCTCCTCCAGGCGCTGATCCTGCTCTGAGGAGATGGGACCGGATGGCTGGTGGTTGGTATCCCTGGGAATGTGGCCTCTGATGTGATGGTTTTCTCCTCTATTCAATGTGGCCTCTTGTTGGGCCGGGGAGAGTCCTGTGGGCTGGTGGCCCTCCGCTTTGGGGGGCGCTTGGAACCCCTGTGCACATTGTCCTCTGCAGGAGCAGAGGTGCCTGCTGCTGCACCAACCTCTGTCTCCTGCTGGGACTGATCCTGCCCTGCTGGGACAGGTGCAGTGGGAGGGCTGCTGGGACCCCCATGGATTGGGGCCCCTGAGGTGCTAGCTTCCTCGTCAAGAAGGTGGGCCCTCTTGCAGGGCTGGGGAGAATCTTGGGGATTGGTGGCCCTCCTCTTTGCCGGGTACTGGCGTCTCACAGGCATGTTTCTCCTGTCAGGAGCAGAAGGACTGGCGTCCACCATGGCCTCTGTCTCCTGCTGAGGCTGATCCTGCCCTGCAGCAACAGGCACAGATGAGGGGTGGCCGGCAGTGCCATGAAGGGTGGTCTCTTCTGTTCTGGCTTCCTCCTCCACATCAGAGCCTGCAGAGCTGGAGGAGGATGACTGGGGCATGGGAATGCTCTCCTTGGAGGTGGTGGGACTGATGCTGACAGCAGAGTCCTCATCTTCACCCCTGGTAGCATGGGGCGCCTGCTGGGCCAGGTACTGCTGGATCTTGCTGCCACACAGACGCACAGCAGTGGTGATGATCTGGTGAATTAATCTCCGTGCGTGTTGTTTCAGGAAGGGCTGTAGTTCAGCCCATAACATTTCCTCGTCCAGCCCAAACACAAGCAGGGAGAGCACAACAATAGATTCCATTTGAGACACGTACTCCCAGTTATGTGGGCGGAGCACTGTGAGCTCCCGTTGCAGCCACTGCCGCAGGGGCCTGATGTGATCTGGATTGCTTCTGAAAAAATCTGCCCAAACATGAGGAGGGAAACCACCTACCTGAGTCACAGGCACTGGCCCCATAACCTCCTGCTCATTCTGATGGTTTTCAGCCGATGACTCTTCAGCCTGTGTTTCTACAGGGCGTTGGATTCCGACTGCATAATAACCCTCCATATTTTTAAACTGCAGCTGAAGCAAGAGGTGCGTAGTGTCTGCCCTGCACATGGGGCAGGTTGGATTTTGCCTTAGCCAGTGCACTGCACAGGGGAAACAAAACTGGTGGTGGCAGGGCATCGTATAGCCATTGTCCTCTTGATTGTCCCTGCAGATGGGGCAGCACCACTCAGTCTCAGCAGCTGCGTCCTCAGCGGCTGCATTCTCTGCAGCTGCGTTCTCTGTGTGCGCATTCTCAGTGGCTGGATTCTCAGCAGCTGTGTTCTCAGCACTCTGAGGTGGAGTGGGACTCGAAGATGAGAAGTAGTTCCCCATTTCTAGTGACAACGAAGCAGATGTTTTACACTGCAAAAATGTAGAGAGGCCACTGTTACTTGCTGTCCTGGGGATGGGACAGGAGGGGAGGAAGGAATGGCCAGGTCCCTCAGGAAAGACACCCTACTGTCACCCAGAACCCCTCTGCCCTGCCCTCGGCCAGCCCAGGGTGGGACAGTTTCCTGCACAGCTCAGCTCTGCTGCTGCAAGCACAGCCTGCGGTGCCCGGCTGCCTGAACAAGGCAGGGACAGGGAGATACAAGGAAAGTACAAGCTCCGGGATGGGCACTGAGTGCTGCTGAGAGCAGCCCCCAGAGCAGCCCACAGCTCTAGGAGAAGCTTGTCTCAACGCGTCTGTCCTCACGCAAGACCAGACAAGAGACTGTGCCAGGCTTGGACGGCACCTGCTTATAAGCAGCAAGGGCTGTGAGGTCACAATACACACACGTGCACTGTCACCCTCCACTGCTTGGTGATGTCACAGAGAGCTCCCTGCCCCAGTGGGTGCACAGCATCAGCAGAAACAAGGGAACTGAGGCTAGCGCTCAGGAGCAACCTTTCCACCACCAGGACAGCCTGACTCTGCAGCCGGTTGCCCAGAGTGGTTGTGCCATCTCCATGCCAAAGGGTTTCAAGACCCAGCTGGACAAAATCTGGAGCGCCCTGTTCTGGGCCCAGGGCCAACCCTGCTCTGGGCAGGAGGTTTGACCAGAGACCACCCGAGATCCCTGTTCTCCTCTGGGATGGCTGTCACCTCTCTTATCCTCTCAAGTACATTTCAGAAGAGTTAAGGACCTGCGCCTGATAATTAGAAAGAAAATGCATTCTGCTCTCTGCACTGAAAGTACTTCATGTCTTGCCCAGGATAACATGGTTTTGGGTTAAACAGGTACAGAAAGAAAAATGTGTTATTTTTGAGGGAGAGGGAAGTATAAGGGGTAGATTCAGGGCTGTGTATTGAAATCACATTTCCTCACTTGTGTATTGGTGGGATTTGATTAGCTTGCAGCCAGGACAAGCATTCCAAGCAGTAGGTGGTCTTGCATCATTTCGGTCTCTTCTTGGGGAATTTTGCTTTTTTTGAGGCAGAAGCACTGCTCCCAAGGTTTTGTATTTGAGGTTTAGGTAGCATATACTGTAGGGTTAGAATCACAGAATCATAAAATCATAGAATCACCAGGTTGGAAGAGACCCATCGGATCATCGAGTCCAACCATTCCTATCAAACACTAACCCATGTGAAAACCTTCTTCAATAGAACTGGTTTGATAAGTGTATTGTTTAAGTAATTGAAAATTATCACCGCTTCTGGCATCTAAGGAAGGAACAGATTAGGGTGCATTGTCACTGTATAAATGGCTCTTTGCTTTCAAAATCTAACAGAACTATTTGCTTTCAATCCCCCTGAGACCTCCCCAAATCCTCTCAGAACCCCCTGAATCTCCCTTAGACCCCCCTCCAAACACCTCAAGACAACCCAAATAACCCCTGGAATCTCTCAACTCCCCAAAGACCCCCACAAATCCCCCACAAACCCCCTCCAAGACCCTCTCAGTCCTCCTAACACCTCCCCTTATCCCCTCCCAGCCCCTCTCAATCTCCCTAAGACCTCCTCCAAAGCCTCTCAAGACACCCTAATTCCCCCACCCACTCCCTCCAAAGTCCTCCAGGATCCCCCAAACTCCCCAAACCCCACCCCAGATCCCTCTCAACCCCTAGCAGACCCCGCCAACCCCCCTCAGGACCCTCTCAAGCCCGAGACACCTAAAACCCTCCTCGAGATGCCCCAAAGCCTCCATTACCACCCAACCCTCTCTACTTGCACCGGGACCCTCTCTGCTTCCCCAAGACCCAACCTCAACACCAACAGGACCCTCTCCATCCTACTAAGACTTACTCAAATCTCCCCGGGACCCCCCAAATCCCCTCCAAGACCTGCTCAATCCCATTATAGCCCACAAATGCCCCCACAACCTCCCCAAAACCTGCCCCGACCCTCTCAACGCCCCCGAGACCCCCTAAAATCCCCCAAGGACACTACCAAATCTCTCCCAGACCCTCTGTACCCCCCTATGATGCTCCCCAGATCCCCTCCAGCTCCCTCTCAATCTCCCAAAGACCCCCTCCCCAAAACCCCTCCAGCACCCTCTCAATCCCTCTAAGAACCCCATAAATCCCCCCAGAGTCCTGAAAAGCTCCTGGACCTTCTCAACCCCACTGAGACCCCCCCAAAGCCCTTAGATTGGCAAAGTCTGTAAAAGACAACAAAAAAATCTTTCTATAAGTATATAAACAGTAAAAGGAGGACGAGGGAGACCATACAGTCCCTTTAGGACTCAGAGGGAACAGCAGTGACAGGGGACGAGGAGAAGGCTGAGGTACTTAATGCCTTCTTTGCCTCAGTCTTTAATTGTAAAGAAAGCTGTTCCCTCTGTGTAGATACCCGGGAAACAGAGGAGCAATACGAGGCTCCCATAGTCCAAGAGGAGGTGGCCAGAGCCCTGCTTGGCCAATTAGACACCCACAAGTCTATGGGGCCAGATGGGATACATCCTGGGGTATTGAGGGAGCTGGCAGATGTATTGACCAAACCCCTTTCCATCATCTTCCAGCAGTCCTGGAAGATTGGGGAGGTACCTCTGGACTGGAGGTTGATGTTGTGCCCATCTACAAGAAGGGTCACAGGGAGGATCCGGGGAACTCCAGACCAGTCAGTCTGACCTCAGTGCAGGGAAAGTCATGGAATAGGTGATCTTGAGAGCTGTCATGAAGCACATGCAAGAGAACCGGGTGATCAGGCCCAGTCAACATGGGTTCACAAAAGGCAGGTCTTGCCAAACCAACCTGATCGCCTTCTATGACAAAGTGACTCGGCTGCTGGATGAGGGAAAGGCTGTGGATGGATCTTCCTGGACTTCAGCAAAGCCTTTGACACAGTTTCTCAGAGTATTCTGCTTCAGAAACTGTCACCTCTGGCCTGGACAGGCACACACTTTTCTGGATGGAAAACTGGTTGGCTGGAGGGCCCAGAGAGTGGTGGTAAATGGTGTTAAGTCCAGCTGGAGGCCAGTGACAAGTGGGGTTCCCCAGGGCTCAGTGCTGGGTCCAGCCCTGTTCAACGTCTTTATCAATGACCTGGATGAGGGCACTGAGGGTACCCTTAGCAAGTTTGCAGATGACACTGAGCTGGGTGGAAGTGTGGATCTGCTGGAGGGTTGGGAGGCTCTGCAAAGGGATCTAAACAGGCTGGATCCATGGGCTGAGACCAATGGGATGAGGTTTAACACAACCAAATGGCGGGTCCTGCACTTGGGGCACAACAACCCTATGCAGAACTACAGACTGGGAGAAGCCTGGCTAGAAAGCTGCCAGGAGGAGAGGGACCTGGGGGTGTTGGTCGACTGAACATGAGCCAGCAGTGTGCCCAGGTGGCCAAGAAGGCCAATGGCATCCTGGCTTGGATCAGAAATGGTGTGACCAGCAGGGCCAGGGAGGTGATTCTCCCTCTGTATTCAGCACTGGTGAGGCTGCTCCTTGAATACTGTGTTCAGTTGTGGGCCCCTCAGCACAAGAAGGATGTTGAGGCTCTGGAGCGAGTCCATAGAAGAGCAACGAGGCTGGTGAAGGGGCTGGAGAACAGGCCCTATGAGGAGCGTCTGAGAGAGCTGGGGATGTTTAGCCTGGAGAAGGGGAGGCTGAGAGGAGACCTCATTACTCTCTACAACTACCTGAAGGGAGGTTGTAGAGAGGAGGGAGCTGGGCTCTTCTCCCAAGGGACAGGGGACAGGACAAGAGGGAATGGCCTCAAGCTCCACCAGGGGAGATTTAGGCTGGAAATTAGGAGGAAGTTTTTCATGGAAAGGGTCATTGGGCATTGGAATAGGTTGCCCAGGGAGGTGGTTGATTCCCCTTCCCTGGAGGTGTTTAAGGCACAGGTGGATGAGGTCTTGAGGGACTTGGTTTAGTGTTAGATAGGAATGGTTGGACTAGAAGATCCGATGGGTCCCTTCCAACCTGGTTGTTCTATGATTCTATTCTATGACAAAGGGATCTGAAAAGGCTGCACCACTGGGCAGAGTCATAGAATCGCTCTTGCCCAGAATGTCAAGTAGAGTCAATCAAACACAGCTGCTCCCCAGACCATATTGATACCTTTGCGAGAGTTCACCCCATTCACAGGTGATGTGTGTGAAGGCCTAGGGTGTATATAAGCCCCAGGCCTTGCCTGGGGAGGTCATTCAGCCTCTGGTTTCCCTTGAGATCAGAGCTTTGCGGCTGTTTCTACTGCTTGTGTCTGATGAGGGCTTTGTCTATGGGGCAACTTGTTGCTGTTCTTTATTCTAGGTTGAGGGGAGGGGGTGATGCATTGATCCTAGAGTCTCTGCAGTTTGTTGCTGGCACCATATGGGGGATAAAAATTTCTGTTAGCTCGGGCACTGCTTTTCTGGAATTGAGCTCCTAAAGTCTGGAGTGGTCTTGTATTATGACGCTTTGCTTCTCTGTTTGTTTTTTTTCTTGTAGATACTGAAGAGGAAGCCGGTGACTGCAGGATTATTTCCATTAGTGGACGTGACTTGAGCAGCTTTGGCCGAGGAGAGCTTCATTTGTGGCCTTCGGAAAGCTAAGTTGAGGGAGCAGAGTTAGGAAGCGGGAGGTGGCTTGGGGATAGCAGGGATGGGATTTGAAGGCAGCCTAGGGGAGAGATCTGTGCAGGGAGAGCTCTCTTTGGGTGGGTGAAGGCAGAGGGGCCTGTTTGTCAGCCCAAACCCTGCCCGGGCAGGGCAGTTCCAGCCTCTATCTGGTGTTGTTGTCTAGTTTGTGTAGTCGCTGTGCCGTGTCTGAAATATTCTGCAGGTCTTGATGTCCTCTTGATCCCTTTTCTGGGACTTGTTCTGCGCCTCCTCTGCATCTTTAGGTCTTTAAAAGGTGCATCTTGCCTGTTCATCTCGTCCGTTGTGTCCCCATCTCCTTGGAACCATGCACGGTTCTTGCCTTATCCAGGGCTGCTGTAGGTTCTCCTTCAGAGCCCTGTCCTTTGCCTTGCCCATTGGCATGTGTGGTCCCAGGAGTCCTCCTTGTTGCCGTGACTTCTCTTTTGTCCCCAGTTCACAGTGTGGGTCTTGTGTGTTTGTGTTCTGTGTGTCTTTGTGTGTGGTTGGAGCTGCTCTGCCTGGTGTGCAGAGGAGGTGAGAAGAATCAGCAGAGGTCTTCTGGCCTGATTTTGTGCTTAATGTTTTTATGTGATGAGAAGTTGCAGTCTAGGGCCATCTGTTACGTGGCAGAAGGAGCAGCCCTAGTTGTGATATGTGAAGAGGGTAGTTTCTGTTAGTCTCTGGAGCTACGAAGGGGATGATCAAAACTGTGTGGGAGAAGCCATTGGAGCTGTAACGAAGGGTTTTGAACACCTAGGGAGCAGCACTTAACATTTGGGTTTGGTTGTGGACGAGCTTTGCTTGGCTGTGATGGGCAGTAGAGGCCCTTCGAGTACAAGCAGGGAAGAGGCTTGGAGATCTTTAGTTACTGTGAAGAGTCAGGGCGACTCCTTTGCTGTTGTGTTGTTCAGATGTCGAGGGCCGAGCTGTGCTCCGAGGGGCAGGGATGGAGTTGTGTGCAGGTAGAGTGTCAGAGCCAGGTGTGTCTGCTCTGGTTGTCGGTGGGAAGATGTGAGTGGTGGCTTTACAGCTAAATAATGGGTTTTGGTTTAGCTTTGAAGGCACAAGGCAATGGGCAAAGCAGGAGAGTGTGGGAGGAGCTGGATAGGATGAGGAGAGCACAGGTGAGTTGTGTGAAGCAGCAGTCATTGCTCATGTGTCCTCCAGCCTCTGAAGTCCTTTAGTGCTTGTGGTTTCCAGGTGGAGCTCATCCTCGACACGTCAGCCCAAGATGATGGTGTCCGGGTGGGTGAGGGGTCAAGGTAATGTACCAGGAGGTGGGATTTGCTGGGAGCTGCCTTTCCACTTGGGTTACGTCCAAGCACGTATTTTCTTGCAGGTCCATCAGGAGGATTCAGAGAGGCCAAACTTCGTGCCAGTAACTGGTGTTAAAAGGTGAGGTGGTCGTCTGGGCTGATGTCTAAGAGCCCAGGACTATGTAGCAACTCAGCCTTGAGGTTCTGGTTCTGGCAAAGAGGTCAGAAAGTCAGGGGTAAGGGTCACGGGTCAGGGTTAGAGTTAGGGCAAGTGTTAGGGTTAGGTTTAGTTTTAGGTGTTAGGGTTAGGGTTAAGGTTTGGTTTAGGGTTAGGTATTCGGGTAAAGGGTCCCCAGACCCTTCTAGAGCCCACAGGACTATTCTAAAGGCCCCCAGACCATTCTAGAGACACTCAGGATCCTTCTAAAGATGCTAAGACCCTTCTAGAACCCCTGAGAACCATTCTAAAGGCCCCCAGACCCTTCTAGAGACAACCAGGACTCTGCAAAGTTCCCCCAGAGCATTCTAGAGACCCTCAGGACCCTTCTAAATGATCCCCTGACCTTTCTAGAGACCCCCAGGACTCTGGGATTTGGGTTAGGGTTTTGGTAAGGGTTATGGAAAGGTTTAGGGTTTAGTGTTAGGTTTAGTGCTAAGGTTAGGCTTAAGATTAGGGTTAAGCTTAGGTTAAGGTTTAGGGTTATGGTTACAGTTGGCTTAGGGTTAGGGCAAGTGTTGGTCGGGCTGTAGGGCTCAGGTTGAGCTTCATGAGGCTGTGGTTGATTCGTGAGGCTAAGCTTGGTCAGTTGGGCCGAGCTTTGCTAGGCCGAGAGTCAGTGGAGAGTCGAGTCGGGTCAGTGGAGAGTCGGATCTTTGTTAGGCGGAGCTGGGTTGGCTAGGCGGAGAGGCAGTGGAATTGAGGGTCGAATCGAGGTGGGGGAGGGGGCCTCGAGGGTTGTGTCAAGTTCAGGTTGAGGGAACTGAGGGTCACGTCGAGTTTGGGTTGAGGTCGAGGGAACTGAGGGTCGGGGTGGGCCTTAACGAGGCCTTAACGAGGGTCAGGAATGGGCCAGAAGGTCTTACCTGTCCAGCTCGGCTGTCTCAACGTAGCTGAGGCTGTTGGGCTCCGAGCTGGAGAGGAGGAGGATATCCGCCTGGAGGAAATCCAATTAATTACATCCAATTCATTGAAGTATGAGGCTGGATAAAAGCCAATTAATCTCTCTCGTTAATTAAATGGGAAGCACTTATGGGGACAAAGGTTTTTCTCCTCAGGCGGATGATGTTGCCCGCGCGGAGGTCCTTCCACTTGGTGGCCACGAAGCTGGTGATGAAGGTATCTGGTTAATTACAGGCTGATGAAGACGATTCGTTAATTCGGAAAGTTGGGAATTGCTTAATTAAGAGCTTATAGGTGACAGAGAAATGGTCAGAGGAAACTTGGTGAAGGAGGAGGAAAAGCTTCTTGGTTCTTTCTATGAGTTGCTCCTCTATGAGTTGTTACTCATTGAGCTCAGGCCAGCGCCTCATTCAGGAGCCTCAGGAACATTCAGCGCCTCATTCAGGAGCCTCAGGACCTCAGTAAGTACCATTGGTTCATCAAGTTGCAGAGGCAGGCGTCGTCGCCATGGAGGCAGGCGTCGTCGCCATGGAGGCAGGCGTCGTCGCCATGGAGGCAGGCGTCGTCGCCATGGAGGCAGGCGTCGTCGCCATGGAGGCAGGCGTCGTCGCCATGGAGGCAGGCGTCGTCGCCATGGAGGCAGGCGTCGTCGCCATGGAGGCAGGCGTCGTCGCCATGGAGGCAGGCGTCGTCGCCATGGAGGCAGGCTTCTATAAATAAGGGGCTGACCTCCTAGGGGCTGACCTCTGGTAAACAGAGGCTGCCCTCATAGAGGCTGACCTCTGGTAAACAGAGGCTGACGTCCTGGGGGTTGACGTCCCAGGGGCTGACCTCCGTAAACAGAGGCTGACCTCATACATGCTGACCTGATAGAGGCAGACCTCTGGTAAGCAGAGGCGGCAGGCGACCTCTGGTAAGCAGAGGCGGCAGGCGTCGCAGAGGCGGCAGGCGACCTCTGGTAGGCAGAGGCGGCAGGCGTCGCAGAGGCGGCAGACGACCTCTGGTAAGCAGAGGCGGCAGGCGTCGCAGAGGCGGCAGGCGTCGCAGAGGCGGCAGGCGTCGCAGAGGCGGCAGGCGTCGCAGAGGCGGCAGACGTCGCAGAGGCGGCAGACGTCGCAGAGGCGGCAGACGTCGCAGAGGCGGCAGACGTCGCAGAGGCGGCACACCTCCTCTGGTAGGCAGAGGCGGCACACCTCCTCTGGTAGGCAGAGGCGGCACACCTCCTCTGGTAGGCAGAGGCGGCACACCTCCTCTGGTAGGCAGAGGCGGCACACCTCCTCTGGTAGGCAGAGGCGGCACACCTCCTCTGGTAGGCAGAGGCGGCACACCTCCTCTGGTAGGCAGAGGCGGCACACCTCCTCTGGTAGGCAGAGGCGGCCGGCGACCTCTGGTAGGCAGAGGCGGCCGGCGACCTCTGGTAGGCAGAGGCGGCCGGCGACCTCTGGTAGGCAGAGGCGGCAGGCGTCGCAGAGGCGGCAGGCGACCTCTGGTAAGCAGAGGCGGCAGGCGTCGCAGAGGCGGCAGGCGACCTCTGGTAAGCAGAGGCGGCCGGCGTCGCAGAGGCGGCCGGCGTCGCAGAGGCGGCCGGCGTCGCAGAGGCGGCCGGCGTCGCAGAGGCGGCCGGCGTCGCAGAGGCGGCCGGCGTCGCAGAGGCGGCAGACCTCCTCTGGTAAGCAGAGGCGGCCGGCGTCGCAGAGGCGGCAGACCTCCTCTGGTAAGCAGAGGCGGCAGGCGTCGCAGAGGCGGCACACCTCCTCTGGTAAGCACAGGCGGCCGGCGTCGCAGAGGCGGCAGGCGACCTCTGGTAAGCAGAGGCGGCCGGCGTCGCAGAGGCGGCAGACCTCCTCTGGTAAGCAGAGGCGGCAGGCGTCGCAGAGGCGGCACACCTCCTCTGGTAAGCAGAGGCGGCAGGCGTCGCAGAGGCGGCAGGCGACCTCTGGTAAGCAGAGGCGGCAGGCGTCGCAGAGGCGGCAGGCGACCTCTGGTAAGCAGAGGCGGCAGGCGACCTCTGGTAAGCAGAGGCGGCAGGCGACCTCTGGTAAGCAGAGGCGGCAGGCGACCTCTGGTAAGCAGAGGCGGCAGGCGACCTCTGGTAAGCAGAGGCGGCAGGCGACCTCTGGTAAGCAGAGGCGGCAGGCGACCTCTGGTAAGCAGAGGCGGCAGGCGACCTCTGGTAAGCAGAGGCGGCAGGCGACCTCTGGTAAGCAGAGGCGGCAGGCGACCTCTGGTAAGCAGAGGCGGCAGGCCTCCTCTGGTAAGCAGAGGCGGCAGGCCTCCTCTGGTAAGCAGAGGCGGCAGGCCTCCTCTGGTAAGCAGAGGCGGCAGGCCTCCTCTGGTAAGCAGAGGCGGCAGGCCTCCTCTGGTAAGCAGAGGCGGCAGGCCTCCTCTGGTAAGCAGAGGCGGCAGGCGTCGCAGAGGCGGCAGGCGACCTCTGGTAAGCAGAGGCGGCAGGCGTCGCAGAGGCGGCAGGCGACCTCTGGTAAGCAGAGGCGGCAGGCGTCGCAGAGGCGGCAGGCGACCTCTGGTAAGCAGAGGCGGCAGGCGTCGCAGAGGCGGCAGGCGACCTCTGGTAAGCAGGGGCGGCAGGCGACCTCTGGTAAGCAGAGGCGGCAGGCGTCGCAGAGGCGGCAGGCGACCTCTGGTAAGCAGAGGCGGCAGGCGTCGCAGAGGCGGCAGGCGACCTCTGGTAAGCAGAGGCGGCAGGCGTCGCAGAGGCGGCAGGCCACCTCTGGTAAGCAGAGGCGGCAGGCGTCGCAGAGGCGGCAGGCGACCTCTGGTAAGCAGAGGCGGCAGGCGACCTCTGGTAAGCAGAGGCGGCAGGCGACCTCTGGTAAGCAGAGGCGGCAGGCGACCTCTGGTAAGCAGAGGCGGCAGGCGACCTCTGGTAAGCAGAGGCGGCAGGCGACCTCTGGTAAGCAGAGGCGGCAGGCGACCTCTGGTAAGCAGAGGCGGCAGGCGTCGCACAGGCGGCAGACGACCTCTGGTAAGCAGAGGCGGCAGGCGTCGCACAGGCGGCAGACGACCTCTGGTAAGCAGAGGCGGCAGGCGTCGCACAGGCGGCAGACGACCTCTGGTAAGCAGAGGCGGCAGGCGTCGCACAGACGGCAGACGACCTCTGGTAAGCAGAGGCAGCAGGCGACCTCTGGTAAGCAGAGGCGGCAGGCGTCGCAGAGGCGGCAGGCGACCTCTGGTAAGCAGAGGCGGCAGGCGTCGCACAGGCGGCAGGCGACCTCTGGTAAGCAGAGGCGGCAGGCGTCGCACAGGCGGCAGGCGACCTCTGGTAAGCATAGGCGGCAGGCGTCGCACAGGCGGCAGGCGACCTCTGGTAAGCAGAGGCGGCAGGCGTCGCAGAGGCGGCAGGCGACCTCTGGTAAGCAGAGGCGGCAGGCGTCGCACAGGCGGCAGGCGACCTCTGGTAAGCATAGGCGGCAGGCGTCGCACAGGCGGCAGGCGACCTCTGGTAAGCAGAGGCGGCAGGCGACCTCTGGTAAGCAGAGGCGGCAGGCGACCTCTGGTAAGCAGATGAGGCAGGCGTCGCACAGGCGGCAGGTGACCTCTGGTAAGCAGAGGCGGCAGACGTCGCAGAGGCGGCAGACGTCGCAGAGGCGGCAGACGTCGCAGAGGCGGCAGACGTCGCAGAGGCGGCAGACGTCGCAGAGGCGGCACACCTCCTCTGGTAGGCAGAGGCGGCACACCTCCTCTGGTAGGCAGAGGCGGCACACCTCCTCTGGTAGGCAGAGGCGGCACACCTCCTCTGGTAGGCAGAGGCGGCACACCTCCTCTGGTAGGCAGAGGCGGCACACCTCCTCTGGTAGGCAGAGGCGGCACACCTCCTCTGGTAGGCAGAGGCGGCACACCTCCTCTGGTAGGCAGAGGCGGCACACCTCCTCTGGTAGGCAGAGGCGGCACACCTCCTCTGGTAGGCAGAGGCGGCACACCTCCTCTGGTAGGCAGAGGCGGCACACCTCCTCTGGTAGGCAGAGGCGGCAGGCGTCGCAGAGGCGGCAGACGACCTGTGGTAAGCAGAGGCGGCCGGCGTCGCAGAGGCGGCAGACCTCCTCTGGTAAGCAGAGGCGGCCGGCGTCGCAGAGGCGGCCGGCGTCGCAGAGGCGGCAGACCTCCTCTGGTAAGCAGAGGCGGCCGGCGTCGCAGAGGCGGCAGACCTCCTCTGGTAAGCAGAGGCGGCCGGCGTCGCAGAGGCGGCAGACCTCCTCTGGTAAGCAGAGGCGGCAGGCGTCGCAGAGGCGGCACACCTCCTCTGGTAAGCACAGGCGGCAGGCGACCTCTGGTAAGCAGAGGCGGCCGGCGTCGCAGAGGCGGCCGGCGTCGCAGAGGCGGCCGGCGTCGCAGAGGCGGCCGGCGTCGCAGAGGCGGCCGGCGTCGCAGAGGCGGCAGACCTCCTCTGGTAAGCAGAGGCGGCCGGCGTCGCAGAGGCGGCAGACCTCCTCTGGTAAGCAGAGGCGGCCGGCGTCGCAGAGGCGGCAGACCTCCTCTGGTAAGCAGAGGCGGCAGGCGTCGCAGAGGCGGCACACCTCCTCTGGTAAGCAGAGGCGGCAGGCGTCGCAGAGGCGGCAGGCGACCTCTGGTAAGCAGAGGCGGCAGGCGTCGCAGAGGTGGCAGGCGACCTCTGGTAAGCAGAGGCGGCAGGCGACCTCTGGTAAGCAGAGGCGGCAGGCGACCTCTGGTAAGCAGAGGCGGCAGGCGTCGCAGAGGCGGCAGGCCACCTCTGGTAAGCAGAGGCGGCAGGCGACCTCTGGTAAGCAGAGGCGGCAGGCGTCGCAGAGGCGGCAGGCGACCTCTGGTAAGCAGAGGCGGCAGGCGTCGCAGAGGCGGCAGGCGACCTCTGGTAAGCAGAGGCGGCAGGCGTCGCAGAGGCGGCAGGCGACCTCTGGTAAGCAGAGGCGGCAGGCGTCGCAGAGGCGGCAGGCCACCTCTGGTAAGCAGAGGCGGCAGGCGTCGCAGAGGCGGCAGGCGACCTCTGGTAAGCAGAGGCGGCAGGCGACCTCTGGTAAGCAGAGGCGGCAGGCGACCTCTGGTAAGCAGAGGCGGCAGGCGTCGCACAGGCGGCAGGCGACCTCTGGTAAGCAGAGGCGGCAGGCGTCGCACAGGCGGCAGACGACCTCTGGTAAGCAGAGGCGGCAGGCGTCGCACAGGCGGCAGACGACCTCTGGTAAGCAGAGGCGGCAGGCGTCGCACAGACGGCAGACGACCTCTGGTAAGCAGAGGCGGCAGGCGACCTCTGGTAAGCAGAGGCGGCAGGCGTCGCAGAGGCGGCAGGCGACCTCTGGTAAGCAGAGGCGGCAGGCGTCGCACAGGCGGCAGGCGACCTCTGGTAAGCAGAGGCGGCAGGCGTCGCACAGGCGGCAGGCGACCTCTGGTAAGCATAGGCGGCAGGCGTCGCACAGGCGGCAGGCGACCTCTGGTAAGCAGAGGCGGCAGGCGACCTCTGGTAAGCAGAGGCGGCAGGCGACCTCTGGTAAGCAGAGGCGGCAGGCGTCGCACAGGCGGCAGACCTCCTCTGATAAGCAGAGGCGGCAGGCGTCGCACAGGCGGCAGACCTCCTCTGGTAAGCAGAGGCGGAAGGCGTCGCACAGGCGGCAGGCGACCTCTGGTAAGCAGAGGCGGCAGGCGTCGCAGAGGCGGCAGGCGACCTCTGGTAAGCAGAGGCGGCAGGCGTCGCAGAGGCGGCAGGCGACCTCTGGTAAGCAGAGGCGGCAGGCGACCTCTGGTAAGCAGAGGCGGCAGGCGTCGCACAGGCGGCAGACGACCTCTGGTAAGCAGAGGCGGCAGGCGTCGCACAGGCGGCAGACGACCTCTGGTAAGCAGAGGCGGCAGGCGTCGCACAGGCGGCAGACGACCTCTGGTAAGCAGAGGCGGCAGGCGTCGCACAGGCGGCAGACGACCTCTGGTAAGCAGATGTGGCAGGCGTCGCACAGGCGGCAGACGACCTCTGGTAAGCAGAGGCGGCAGACGACCTCTGGTAAGCAGAGGCGGCAGACGACCTCTGGTAAGCAGAGGCGGCAGGCGTCGCAGAGGCGGCAGGCGACCTCTGCTAAGCAGAGGCGGCAGGCGTCGCAGAGGCGGCAGGCGACCTCTGCTAAGCAGAGGCGGCAGGCGTCGCAGAGGCGGCAGGCGACCTCTGCTAAGCAGAGGCGGCAGGCGTCGCAGAGGCGGCAGGCGACCTCTGCTAAGCAGAGGCAGCAGGCGTCGCAGAGGCGGCAGGCGACCTCTGCTAAGCAGAGGCGGCAGGCGTCGCAGAGGCGGCAGGCGACCTCTGGTAAGCAGAGGCGGCAGACCTCCTCTGGTAAGCAGAGGCGGCAGGCGTCGCAGAGGCAGCAGTCCACCTCTGGTAAGCAGAGGCGGCAGGCGTCGCAGAGGCGGCAGGCGACCTCTGGTAAGCAGAGGCGGCAGGCGACCTCTGGTAAGCAGAGGCGGCAGGCGACCTCTGGTAAGCAGAGGCGGCAGGCGTCGCACAGGCGGCAGGCGACCTCTGGTAAGCAGAGGCGGCAGGCGACCTCTGGTAAGCAGAGGCGGCAGGCGACCTCTGGTAAGCAGAGGCGGCAGGCGTCGCACAGGCGGCAGACGACCTCTGGTAAGCAGAGGCGGCAGGCGACCTCTGGTAAGCAGAGGCGGCAGGCGTCGCACAGGCGGCAGACGACCTCTGGTAAGCAGAGGCGGCAGGCGTCGCACAGGCGGCAGACGACCTCTGGTAAGCAGAGGCGGCAGGCGTCGCACAGACGGCAGGCGACCTCTGGTAAGCAGAGGCGGCAGGCGACCTCTGGTAAGCAGAGGCGGCAGGCGTCGCAGAGGCGGCAGGCGACCTCTGGTAAGCAGAGGCGGCAGGCGTCGCACAGGCGGCAGGCGACCTCTGGTAAGCAGAGGCGGCAGGCGTCGCACAGGCGGCAGGCGACCTCTGGTAAGCATAGGCGGCAGGCGTCGCACAGGCGGCAGGCGACCTCTGGTAAGCAGAGGCGGCAGGCGACCTCTGGTAAGCAGAGGCGGCAGGCGACCTCTGGTAAGCAGAGGCGGCAGGCGTCGCACAGGCGGCAGACCTCCTCTGATAAGCAGAGGCGGCAGGCGTCGCACAGGCGGCAGACCTCCTCTGGTAAGCAGAGGCGGAAGGCGTCGCACAGGCGGCAGGCGACCTCTGGTAAGCAGAGGCGGCAGGCGTCGCAGAGGCGGCAGGCGACCTCTGGTAAGCAGAGGCGGCAGGCGTCGCAGAGGCGGCAGGCGACCTCTGGTAAGCAGAGGCGGCAGGCGACCTCTGGTAAGCAGAGGCGGCAGGCGTCGCACAGGCGGCAGACGACCTCTGGTAAGCAGAGGCGGCAGGCGTCGCACAGGCGGCAGACGACCTCTGGTAAGCAGAGGCGGCAGGCGTCGCACAGGCGGCAGACGACCTCTGGTAAGCAGAGGCGGCAGGCGTCGCACAGGCGGCAGACGACCTCTGGTAAGCAGATGTGGCAGGCGTCGCACAGGCGGCAGACGACCTCTGGTAAGCAGAGGCGGCAGACGACCTCTGGTAAGCAGAGGCGGCAGGCGTCGCAGAGGCGGCAGGCGACCTCTGCTAAGCAGAGGCGGCAGGCGTCGCAGAGGCGGCAGGCGACCTCTGCTAAGCAGAGGCGGCAGGCGTCGCAGAGGCGGCAGGCGACCTCTGCTAAGCAGAGGCGGCAGGCGTCGCAGAGGCGGCAGGCGACCTCTGCTAAGCAGAGGCGGCAGGCGTCGCAGAGGCGGCAGGCGACCTCTGCTAAACAGAGGCGGCAGGCGTCGCAGAGGCGGCAGGCGACCTCTGCTAAGCAGAGGCGGCAGGCGTCGCAGAGGCGGCAGGCGACCTCTGGTAAGCAGAGGCGGCAGACCTCCTCTGGTAAGCAGAGGCGGCAGGCGTCGCAGAGGCAGCAGTCCACCTCTGGTAAGCAGAGGCGGCAGGCGTCGCAGAGGCGGCAGGCGACCTCTGGTAAGCAGAGGCGGCAGGCGACCTCTGGTAAGCAGAGGCGGCAGGCGACCTCTGGTAAGCAGAGGCGGCAGGCGACCTCTGGTAAGCAGAGGCGGCAGGCGACCTCTGGTAAGCAGAGGCGGCAGGCGACCTCTGGTAAGCAGAGGCGGCAGGCGTCGCAGAGGCGGCAGGCGACCTCTGGTAAGCAGAGGCGGCAGGCGTCGCAGAGGCGGCAGGCGACCTCTGGTAAGCAGAGGCGGCAGGCGTCGCAGAGGCGGCAGGCGACCTCTGGTAAGCAGAGGCGGCAGGCGACCTCTGGTAAGCAGAGGCGGCAGGCGTCCTCTGGTAAGCAGAGGCGGCAGGCGTCCTCTGGTAAGCAGAGGCGGCAGGCGTCCTCTGGTAAGCAGAGGCGGCAGGCGTCCTCTGGTAAGCAGAGGCGGCAGGCGTCCTCTGGTAAGCAGAGGCGGCAGGCGACCTCTGGTAAGCAGAGGCGGCAGGCGACCTCTGGTAAGCAGAGGCGGCAGGCGACCTCTGGTAAGCAGAGGCGGCAGGCGACCTCTGGTAAGCAGATGAGGCAGGCGTCGCACAGGCGGCAGGCGACCTCTGGTAAGCAGAGGCGGCAGGCGACCTCTGGTAAGCAGAGGCGGCAGGCGACCTCTGGTAAGCAGAGGCGGCAGGCGTCGCAGAGGCGGCAGACGACCTCTGGTAAGCAGAGGCGGCAGGCGTCGCAGAGGCGGCAGGCGACCTCTGGTAAGCAGAGACGGCAGGCGTCGCAGAGGCGGCAGACGACCTCTGGTAAGCAGAGGCGGCAGGCGTCGCACAGGCGGCAGACGTCCTCCGGTAAGCAGAGGCGGCAGACGTCCTCCGGTAAGCAGAGGCGGCAGACGTCCTCCGGTAAGCAGAGGCGGCAGGCGTC
This sequence comes from Coccyzus lansbergi, assembly GCA_033558105.1. NCBI lineage: Eukaryota > Metazoa > Chordata > Aves > Cuculiformes > Coccyzidae > Coccyzus > Coccyzus lansbergi. The sequence goes on along the minus strand of JAUMJK010001522.1, from coordinate 50,152 downwards.
GCAGAGGCGGCAGACGTCCTCCGGTAAGCGGAGGCGGCAGACGTCGCAGAGGCGGCAGACCTCCTCCGTTAAGCGGAGGCGGCAGACATCGCAGAGGCGGCAGACCTCCTCCGGTAAGCGGAGGCGGCAGACGTCGTAGAGGCAGACTTCTGGTAAGCAGAGGCAGACGTCGTAGAGGCAGACCTCTGGTAAGCAGAGGCAGACGTCGTAGAGGCAGACCTCTGGTAAGCAGAGGCAGACGTCGTAGAAGCAGACCTCTGGTAAGCACAGGCACACGTCTCAGAGGCAGACCTCTGGTAAGCAGAGGCGGCAGACGTCTCAGAGGCAGACCTCTGGTAAGCAGAGGCGGCAGACGTCGCAGAGGCAGACCTCTGGTAAGCAGAGGCGGCAGACGTCGCAGAGGCAGACCTCTGGTAAGCAGAGGCGGCAGACGTCGCAGAGGCAGACCTCTGGTAAGCAGAGGCGGCAGACGTCGCAGAGGCAGACCTCTGGTAAGCAGAGGCGGCAGACGTCGCAGAGGCAGACCTCTGGTAAGCAGAGGCGGCAGACGTCGCAGAGGCAGACCTCTGGTAAGCAGAGGCGGCAGACGTCGCAGAGGCAGACCTCTGGTAAGCAGAGGCGGCAGACGTCGCAGAGGCAGACCTCTGGTAAGCAGAGGCGGCAGACGTCGCAGAGGCAGACCTCTGGTAAGCAGAGGCGGCAGACGTCGCAGAGGCAGACCTCTGGTAAGCAGAGGCGGCAGACGTCGCAGAGGCAGACCTCTGGTAAGCAGAGGCGGCAGACGTCGCAGAGGCAGACCTCTGGTAAGCAGAGGCGGCAGACGTCGCAGAGGCAGACCTCTGGTAAGCAGAGGCGGCAGACGTCGCAGAGGCAGACCTCTGGTAAGCAGAGGCGGCAGACGTCGCAGAGGCAGACCTCTGGTAAGCAGAGGCAGACCTCGTAGAGGCAGACCACTGGAAAGCAGAGGTAGACCTCGTAGAGGCAGACCTCTGGTAAGCAGAGGCAGACATTGTAGAGGCAGACCTCTGGTAAGCAGAGGCAGACCTCTGGTAAGCAGAGGCAGACCTCGGGTAAGCAGAGGCAGACGTCGTAGAGGCAGACCTCTGGTAAGCAGAGGCAGACGTCGTAGAGGCAGACCTCTGGTAAGCAGAGGCAGACCTCTGGTAAGCAGAGGCAGACCTCTGGTAAGCACAGGCACACGTCTCAGAGGCAGACCTCTGGTAAGCAGAGGCGGCAGACGTCGCAGAGGCAGACCTCTGGTAAGCAGAGGCGGCAGACGTCGCAGAGGCAGACCTCTGGTAAGCAGAGGCGGCAGACGTCGCAGAGGCAGACCTCTGGTAAGCAGAGGCGGCAGACGTCGCAGAGGCAGACCTCTGGTAAGCAGAGGCGGCAGACGTCGCAGAGGCAGACCTCTGGTAAGCAGAGGCGGCAGACGTCGCAGAGGCAGACCTCTGGTAAGCAGAGGCGGCAGACGTCGCAGAGGCAGACCTCTGGTAAGCAGAGGCGGCAGACGTCGCAGAGGCAGACCTCTGGTAAGCAGAGGCGGCAGACGTCGCAGAGGCAGACCTCTGGTAAGCAGAGGCGGCAGACGTCGCAGAGGCAGACCTCTGGTAAGCAGAGGCGGCAGACGTCGCAGAGGCAGACCTCTGGTAAGCAGAGGCAGACCTCTGGTAAGCAGTGGCAGACGTCGTAGAGGCAGACCCCTTCTAAGCAGAGGCAGACGTCGCAGAGGCAGACCTCTGGTAAGCAGAGGCAGACCTCGCACAGCAGACCTCTTGTAAGCAGAGGCAGACCTCTGGTAAGCAGAGGCAGATGTCGTAGAGGCAGACCTCCGGTAAGCAGAGGCAGACCTCCGGTAAGCAGAGGCAGACCTCCGGTAAGCAGAGGCAGACCTCCGGTAAGCAGAGGCAGACCTCCGGTAAGCAGAGGCAGACCTCCGGTAAGCAGAGGCAGACCTCCGGTAAGCAGAGGCAGACCTCCGGTAAGCAGAGGCAGACCTCCGGTAAGCAGAGGCAGACCTCCGGTAAGCAGAGGCAGACCTCCGGTAAGCAGAGGCAGACCATCGGTAAGCAGAGGCAGACCTCTAGTAAGTAGAGGCAGACCTAGCAGAGGCAGATCTCCGGTATGCAGAGGCAGACCTCTGTTAAGCAGAGGCAGACGTCGTAAATGCAGACCTCTGGTAAGCAGAGGCAGACCTCTGGTAAGCAGAGGCAGACATTGTAGAGGCAGACCTCTGGTAAGCAGAGGCAGACATTGTAGAGGCAGACCTCTGGTAAGCAGAGGCAGACATTGTAGAGGCAGACCTCTGGTAAGCAGAGGCAGACGTCGTAGAGGCAGACCTCTGGTAAGCAGAGGCAGACGTCGTAGAGGCAGACCTCTGGTAAGCAGAGGCAGACCTCGTAGATGCAGACCTCTGGTAAGCAGAGGCAGACGTCGTAGAGGCAGACCTCTGGTAAGCAGAGGCAGACCTCTGGTAAGCAGAGGCAGACCTCGTAGAGACAGACCTCTGGTAAGCAGAGGCGGCAGACGTCGCAGAGGCAGACCTCTGGTAAGCAGAGGCGGCAGACGTCGCAGAGGCAGACCTCTGGTAAGCAGAGGCGGCAGACGTCGCAGAGGCAGACCTCTGGTAAGCAGAGGCGGCAGACGTCGCAGAGGCAGACCTCTGGTAAGCAGAGGCGGCAGACGTCGCAGAGGCAGACCTCTGGTAAGCAGAGGCGGCAGACGTCGCAGAGGCAGACCTCTGGTAAGCAGAGGCGGCAGACGTCGCAGAGGCAGACCTCTGGTAAGCAGAGGCGGCAGACGTCGCAGAGGCAGACCTCTGGTAAGCAGAGGCAGACCTCTGGTAAGCAGTGGCAGACGTCGTAGAGGCAGACCCCTTCTAAGCAGAGGCAGACGTCGCAGAGGCAGACCTCGCACAGCAGACCTCTTGTAAGCAGAGGCAGACCTCTGGTAAGCAGAGGCAGATGTCGTAGAGGCAGACCTCCGGTAAGCAGAGGCAGACCTCCGGTAAGCAGAGGCAGACCTCCGGTAAGCAGAGGCAGACCTCCGGTAAGCAGAGGCAGACCTCCGGTAAGCAGAGGCAGACCTCCGGTAAGCAGAGGCAGACCATCGGTAAGCAGAGGCAGACCTCTAGTAAGTAGAGGCAGACCTAGCAGAGGCAGATCTCCGGTATGCAGAGGCAGACCTCTGTTAAGCAGAGGCAGACGTCGTAAATGCAGACCTCTGGTAAGCAGAGGCAGACCTCTGTTAAGCAGAGGCAGACATTGTAGAGGCAGACCTCTGGTAAGCAGAGGCAGACGTCGTAGAGGCAGACCTCTGGTAAGCAGAGGCAGACGTCGTAGAGGCAGACCTCTGGTAAGCAGAGGCAGACGTCGTAGAGGCAGACCTCTGGTAAGCAGAGGCAGACCTCGTAGATGCAGACCTCTGGTAAGCAGAGGCAGACGTCGTAGAGGCAGACCTCTGGTAAGCAGAGGCAGACCTCTGGTAAGCAGAGGCAGACCTCGTAGAGACAGACCTCTGGTAAGCAGAGGCAGACCTCGTAGAGGCAGACCTCTGGTAAGCAGAGGCAGACCTCGTAGATGCAGACCTCTGGTAAACAGAGGCAGACCTCGTAGAGGCAGAGCTCTGTTAAGCAGAGGCAAACTTCGTAGAGGCAGACCTCATAGAGGTGGAACTCTGGTAAGCAGATGCAGACTTCATAGAGGCAGACCTCTGGTAAGCACATGCAGACCTCGTAGAGGCAGACCTCTGGTAAGCAGAGGCAGACCTCTGGTAAGCAGAGGCAGACATTGTAGAGGCAGAGCTCTGGTAAGCAGAGGCAGACGTCGTAGAGGCAGACCTCTGGTAAGCAGAGGCAGACGTCGTAGAGGCAGACCTCTGGTAAGCAGAGGCAGACGTCGTAGAGGCAGACCTCTGGTAAGCAGAGGCAGACGTCGTAGAGGCAGACCTCTGGTAAGCAGAGGCAGACCTCGTAGAGGCAGACCACTGGAAAGCAGAGGTAGACCTCGTAGAGGCAGACCTCTGGTAAGCAGAGGCAGACGTCGTAGAGGCAGACCTCTGGTAAGCAGAGGCAGACCTCGTAGAGGCAGACCTCTGGTAACCAGAGGCAGACCTCTGGTAAACAGAGGCAGACCTCGTAGAGGCAGACCTCTGGTAAACAGAGGCAGACCTCGTAGAGGCAGACCTCGGGTAAACAGAGGCATACCTCGTAGAGGCAGACCTCTGGTAAACAGAGGCAGACCTCGTAGAGGTAGAACTCTGGTAAGCAGATGCAGACTTCATAGAGGCAGACCTCTGGTAAGCAGATGCAGACCTCGTAGATGAAGACCTCTGGTAAGCAGAGGCAGACATTGTAGAGGCAGAGCTCTGGTAAGCAGAGGCAGACCTCTGGTAAGCAGATGCAGATGTCATAGAGGCAGACCTCTGGTAAGCAGAGGCAGACCTCTGGTAAGCAGAGGCAGACGTCGTAGAGGCAGACCTCTGGTAAGCAGAGGCAGACGTCGTAGAGGCAGACCTCTGGTAAGCAGAGGCAGACCTCTGGTAAGCAGAGGCAGACGTCGTAGAGGCAGACCTCCGGTAAGCAGAGGCAGACCTCCGGTAAGCAGAGGCAGACCTCCGGTAAGCAGAGGCAGACCTCCGGTAAGCAGAGGCAGACCTCCGGTAAGCAGAGGCAGACCTCCGGTAAGCAGAGGCAGACCTCCGGTAAGCAGAGGCAGACCTCCGGTAAGCAGAGGCAGACCTCCGGTAAGCAGAGGCAGACCTCCGGTAAGCAGAGGCAGACCTCCGGTAAGCAGAGGCAGACCTCCGGTAAGCAGAGGCAGACCTCCGGTAAGCAGAGGCAGACCTCCGGTAAGCAGAGGCAGACCTCCGGTAAGCAGAGGCAGACCTCCGGTAAGCAGAGGCAGACCTCCGGTAAGCAGAGGCAGACCTCCGGTAAGCAGAGGCAGACCTCGTAGAGGCAGACCTCTGGTAACCAGAGGCAGACCTCGTAGAGGCAGACCTCTGGTAACCAGAGGCAGACCTCGTAGAGGCAGACCTCTGGTAACCAGAGGCAGACCTCGTAGAGGCAGACCTCTGGTAACCAGAGGCAGACCTCGTAGAGGCAGACCTCTGGTAACCAGAGGCAGACCTCGTAGAGGCAGACCTCTCGTAAGCAGGGGAAGACCTCGTAGAGGCAGACCTCTGGTAAACAGAGGCAGACCTCGGGTAAACAGAGGCAGACCTCGTAGAGGCAGACCTCTGGTAAGCAGAGGCATACTTTGTAGAGGCAGACCTCTGGTAAGCAGAGGCAGACCTGGTGGAGGTAGAACTCTGGTAAGCAGATGCAGACTTCGTATAGGCAGACCTCTGATAAGCAGATGCAGACCTCGTAGAGGCAGACCTCTGGTAAGCAGAGGCAGACCTCTGGTAAGCAGAGGCAGACCTCTGGTAAGCAGAGGCAGATGTCGTAGAGGCAGACCTCTGGTAAGCAGAGGCAGACGTCGTAGAGGCAGACCTCTGGTAAGCAGAGGCAGACCTCTGGTAAGCAGAGGCAGACGTCGTAGAGGCAGACCTCTGGTAAGCAGAGGCAGACCTCTGGTAAGCAGAGGCAGACCTCTGGTAAGCAGAGGCAGACCTCGTAGAGGCAGACCTCTGGTAAGCAGAGGCAGACCTCGTAGAGGCAGACCTCTGGTAAGCAGAGGCAGACCTCGTAGAGGCAGACCTCTGGTAAGCAGAGGCAGACCTCGTAGAGGCAGACCTCTGGTAAGCAGGGGAAGACCTCGTAGAGGCAGACCTCTGGTAAGCAGGGGAAGACCTCGTAGAGGCAGACCTCTGGTAAGCAGAGGCAGACCTCGTAGAGGCAGACCTCTGGTAAACAGAGGCAGACCTCTGGTAAGCAGAGGCAGACCTCTGGTAAGCAGAGGCAGACCTCGTAGAGGCAGACCTCTGGTAAGCAGAGGCAGACCTCGTAGAGGCAGACCTCTGGTAAGCAGAGGCAGACCTCGTAGAGGCAGACCTCTGGTAAGCAGAGGCAGACCTCGTAGAGGCAGACCTCTGGTAAGCAGAGGCAGACCTCGTAGAGGCAGACCTCGTAGAGGCAGACCTCTGGTAAGCAGGGGAAGACCTCGTAGAGGCAGACCTCTGGTAAACAGAGGCAGACCTCGTAGAGGCAGACCCCTGGTAAACAGAGGCAGACCTCGTAGAGGCAGACCCCTGGTAAACAGAGGCAGACCTCGTAGAGGCAGACCCCTGGTAAACAGAGGCATACCTCGTAGAGGCAGACCCCTGGTAAGCAGAGGCAGAAGTCGTAGAGGCAGACCTCTGGTAAGCAGAGGCATACTTTGTAGAGGCAGACCTCTGGTAAGCAGAGGCAGACCTCGTAGAGATAGAACTCTGGTAAGCAGATGCAGACTTCGTAGAGGCAGACCTCTGGTAAGCAGATGCAGACCTCGTAGAGGCAGACCTCTGGTAAGCAGAGGCAGACCTCGTAGAGGCAGACCTCGCAGAGGCAGACCTCTGGTAAGCAGAGGCTGACGTCGTAGAAGCAGACCTCTGGTAAGCAGAGACAGACCTCGTAGAGGCAGACCTCTGGTAAGCAGAGACAGACCTCGTAGAGGCAGACCTCTGGTAAGCAGAGGCAGACCTCGTAGAGACAGACCACTGGAAAGCAGAGGCAGACCTCGTAGAGGCAGACCACTGGAAAGCAGAGGTAGACCTCGTAGAGATAGAACTCTGGTAAGCAGATGCAGACTTCGTAGAGGCAGACCTCTGGTAAGCAGATGCAGACCTCGTAGAGACAGACCACTGGAAAGCAGAGGTAGACCTCGTAGAGGCAGACCTCTGGTAAGCAGAGGCAGACATTGTAGAGGCAGACCTCTGGTAAGCAGAGGCAGACCTCTGGTAAGCAGAGGCAGACCTCTGGTAAGCAGAGGCAGATGTCGTAGAGGCAGACCTCTGGTAAGCAGAGGCAGACGTCGTAGAGGCAGACCTCTGGTAAGCAGAGGCAGACGTCGTAGAGGCAGACCTCTGGTAAGCAGAGGCAGACCTCTGGTAAGCACAGGCACACGTCGCAGAGGCAGACCTCTGGTAAGCAGAGGCGGCAGACGTCGCAGAGGCAGACCTCTGGTAAGCAGAGGCGGCAGACGTCGCAGAGGCAGACCTCTGGTAAGCAGAGGCGGCAGACGTCGCAGAGGCAGACCTCTGGTAAGCAGAGGCGGCAGACGTCGCAGAGGCAGACCTCTGGTAAGCAGAGGCGGCAGACGTCGCAGAGGCAGACCTCTGGTAAGCAGAGGCGGCAGACGTCGCAGAGGCAGACCTCTGGTAAGCAGAGGCGGCAGACGTCGCAGAGGCAGACCTCTGGTAAGCAGAGGCGGCAGACGTCGCAGAGGCAGACCTCTGGTAAGCAGAGGCGGCAGACGTCGCAGAGGCAGACCTCTGGTAAGCAGAGGCGGCAGACGTCGCAGAGGCAGACCTCTGGTAAGCAGAGGCAGACCTCTGGTAAGCAGTGGCAGACGTCGTAGAGGCAGACCCCTTCTAAGCAGAGGCAGACGTCGCAGAGGCAGACCTCTGGTAAGCAGAGGCAGACCTCGCACAGCAGACCTCTTGTAAGCAGAGGCAGACCTCTGGTAAGCAGAGGCAGATGTCGTAGAGGCAGACCTCCGGTAAGCAGAGGCAGACCTCCGGTAAGCAGAGGCAGACCTCCGGTAAGCAGAGGCAGACCTCCGGTAAGCAGAGGCAGACCTCCGGTAAGCAGAGGCAGACCTCGCAGAGGCAGACCATCGGTATGCAGAGGCAGACCTCTGTTAAGCAGAGGCAGACGTCGTAAATGCAGACCTCTGGTAAGCAGAGGCAGACCTCTGTTAAGCAGAGGCAGACATTGTAGTGGCAGACCTCTGGTAAGCAGAGGCAGACATTGTAGAGGCAGACCTCTGGTAAGCAGAGGCAGACCTCTGGTAAGCAGAGGCAGACCTCGTAGAGGCAGACCTCTGGTAAGCAGAGGCAGACCTCGTAGAGACAGACCTCTGGTAAGCAGAGGCAGACCTCGTAGAGGCAGACCTCTGGTAAGCAGAGGCAGACGTCGTAGAGGCAGACCTCTGGTAAGCAGAGGCAGACCTCTGGTAAGCAGAGGCAGACCTCTGGGAAGCAGAGGCAGACGTCGTAGAGGCAGACCTCTGGTAAGCAGAGGCAGACGTCGTAGAGGCAGACCTCTGGTAAGCAGAGGCAGACCTCGTAGATGCAGACCTCTGGTAAGCAGAGGCAGACGTCGTAGAGGCAGACCTCTGGTAAGCAGAGGCAGACCTCTGGTAAGCAGAGGCAGACCTCGTAGATGCAGACCTCTGGTAAGCAGAGGCAGACGTCGTAGAGGCAGACCTCTGGTAAGCAGAGGCAGACCTCTGGTAAGCAGAGGCAGACCTCGTAGAGACAGACCTCTGGTAAACAGAGGCAGACCTCGTAGAGGCAGACCTCTGGTAAGCAGAGGCAGACCTCGTAGATGCAGACCTCTGGTAAACAGAGGCAGACCTCGTAGAGGCAGAGCTCTGTTAAGCAGAGGCAAACTTCGTAGAGGCAGACCTCATAGAGGTGGAACTCTGGTAAGCAGATGCAGACTTCATAGAGGCAGACCTCTGGTAAGCACATGCAGACCTCGTAGAGGCAGACCTCTGGTAAGCAGAGGCAGACCTCTGGTAAGCAGAGGCAGACATTGTAGAGGCAGAGCTCTGGTAAGCAGAGGCAGACGTCGTAGAGGCAGACCTCTGGTAAGCAGAGGCAGACGTCGTAGAGGCAGACCTCTGGTAAGCAGAGGCAGACGTCGTAGAGGCAGACCTCTGGTAAGCAGAGGCAGACGTCGTAGAGGCAGACCTCTGGTAAGCAGAGGCAGACCTCGTAGAGGCAGACCACTGGAAAGCAGAGGTAGACCTCGTAGAGGCAGACCTCTGGTAAGCAGAGGCAGACGTCGTAGAGGCAGACCTCTGGTAAGCAGAGGCAGACCTCGTAGAGGCAGACCTCTGGTAACCAGAGGCAGACCTCTGGTAAACAGAGGCAGACCTCGTAGAGGCAGACCTCTGGTAAACAGAGGCAGACCTCGTAGAGGCAGACCTCGGGTAAACAGAGGCATACCTCGTAGAGGCAGACCTCTGGTAAACAGAGGCAGACCTCGTAGAGGTAGAACTCTGGTAAGCAGATGCAGACTTCATAGAGGCAGACCTCTGGTAAGCAGATGCAGACCTCGTAGATGAAGACCTCTGGTAAGCAGAGGCAGACATTGTAGAGGCAGAGCTCTGGTAAGCAGAGGCAGACCTCTGGTAAGCAGATGCAGATGTCATAGAGGCAGACCTCTGGTAAGCAGAGGCAGACCTCTGGTAAGCAGAGGCAGACCTCTGGTAAGCAGAGGCAGACGTCGTAGAGGCAGACCTCTGGTAAGCAGAGGCAGACGTCGTAGAGGCAGACCTCTGGTAAGCAGAGGCAGACCTCTGGTAAGCAGAGGCAGACGTCGTAGAGGCAGACCTCTGGTAAGCAGAGGCAGACCTCTGGTAAGCAGAGGCAGACCTCTGGTAAGCAGAGGCAGACCTCTGGTAAGCAGAGGCAGACCTCTGGTAAGCAGAGGCAGACCTCGTAGAGGCAGACCTCTGGTAAGCAGAGGCAGACCTCGTAGAGGCAGACCTCTGGTAAGCAGAGGCAGACCTCGTAGAGGCAGACCTCTGGTAACCAGAGGCAGACGTCGTAGAGGCAGACCTCTCGTAAGCAGGGGAAGACCTCGTAGAGGCAGACCCCTGGTAAACAGAGGCAGACCTCGTAGAGGCAGACCCCTGGTAAACAGAGGCAGACCTCGTAGAGGCAGACCTCGGGTAAACAGAGGCAGACCTCGTAGAGGCAGACCTCTGGTAAGCAGAGGCATACTTTGTAGAGGCAGACCTCTGGTAAGCAGAGGCAGACCTGGTAGAGGTAGAACTCTGGTAAGCAGATGCAGACTTCGTATAGGCAGACCTCTGATAAGCAGATGCAGACCTCGTAGAGGCAGACCTCTGGTAAGGAGAGGCAGACATTGTAGAGGCAGACCTCTGGTAAGCAGAGGCAGACCTCTGGTAAGCAGAGGCAGACCTCTGGTAAGCAGAGGCAGACCTCTGGTAAGCAGAGGCAGATGTCGTAGAGGCAGACCTCTGGTAAGCAGAGGCAGATGTCGTAGAGGCAGACCTCTGGTAAGCAGAGGCAGACCTCTGGTAAGCAGAGGCAGACGTCGTAGAGGCAGACCTCTGGTAAGCAGAGGCAGACGTCGTAGAGGCAGACCTCTGGTAAGCAGAGGCAGACGTCGTAGAGGCAGACCTCTGGTAAGCAGAGGCAGACCTCTGGTAAGCAGAGGCAGACCTCTGGTAAGCAGAGGCAGACCTCTGGTAAGCAGAGGCAGAACTCTGGTAAGCAGAGGCAGACCTCGTAGAGGCAGACCTCTGGTAAGCAGAGGCAGACCTCGTAGAGGCAGACCTCTGGTAAGCAGAGGCAGACCTCGTAGAGGCAGACCTCTGGTAAGCAGAGGCAGACCTCGTAGAGGCAGACCTCTGGTAAGCAGAGGCAGACCTCGTAGAGGCAGACCTCTGGTAAGCAGGGGAAGACCTCGTAGAGGCAGACCTCTGGTAAGCAGAGGCAGACCTCTGGTAAGCAGAGGCAGACCTCTGGTAAGCAGAGGCAGACCTCTGGTAAGCAGAGGCAGACCTCGTAGAGGCAGACCTCTGGTAATCAGAGGCAGACCTCGTAGAGGCAGACCTCTGGTAAGCAGAGGCAGACCTCGTAGAGGCAGACCTCTGGTAAGCAGAGGCAGACCTCGTAGAGGCAGACCTCTGGTAAGCAGAGGCAGACCTCGTAGAGGCAGACCTCTGGTAAGCAGAGGCAGACCTCGTAGAGGCAGACCTCTGGTAAGCAGAGGCAGACCTCGTAGAGGCAGACCTCTGGTAAGCAGGGGAAGACCTCGTAGAGGCAGACCTCTGGTAAACAGAGGCAGACCTCGTAGAGGCAGACCCCTGGTAAACAGAGGCAGACCTCGTAGAGGCAGACCCCTGGTAAACAGAGGCAGACCTCGTAGAGGCAGACCCCTGGTAAACAGAGGCATACCTCGTAGAGGCAGACCCCTGGTAAGCAGAGGCAGAAGTCGTAGAGGCAGACCTCTAGTAAGCAGAGGCAGACCTCGTAGAGATAGAACTCTGGTAAGCAGATGCAGACTTCGTAGAGGCAGACCTCTGGTAAGCAGATGCAGACCTCGTAGAGGCAGACCTCGCAGAGGCAGACCTCTGGTAAGCAGAGGCTGACGTCGTAGAAGCAGACCTCTGGTAAGCAGAGACAGACCTCGTAGAGGCAGACCTCTGGTAAGCAGAGACAGACCTCGTAGAGGCAGACCTCTGGTAAGCAGAGGCAGACCTCGTAGAGACAGACCACTGGAAAGCAGAGGCAGACCTCGTAGAGGCAGACCACTGGAAAGCAGAGGTAGACCTCGTAGAGATAGAACTCTGGTAAGCAGATGCAGACTTCGTAGAGGCAGACCTCTGGTAAGCAGATGCAGACCTCGTAGAGGCAGACCTCTGGTAAGCAGAGGCAGACCTCGTAGAGGCAGACCTCGCAGAGGCAGACCTCTGGTAAGCAGAGGCTGACGTCGTAGAAGCAGACCTCTGGTAAGCAGAGACAGACCTCGTAGAGGCAGACCTCTGGTAAGCAGAGGCAGACCTCGTAGAGGCAGACCTCTGGTAAGCAGAGGCAGACCTCGTAGAGACAGACCACTGGAAAGCAGAGGCAGACCTCGTAGAGGCAGACCACTGGAAAGCAGAGGTAGACCTCGTAGAGATAGAACTCTGGTAAGCAGATGCAGACTTCGTAGAGGCAGACCTCTGGTAAGCAGATGCAGACCTCGTAGAGACAGACCACTGGAAAGCAGAGGTAGACCTCGTAGAGGCAGACCTCTGGTAAGCAGAGGCAGACGTCGTAGAGGCAGACCTCTGGTAAGCAGAGGCAGAAGTCGTAGAGGCAGACCTCTGGTAAGCAGAGGCATACTTTGTAGAGGCAGACCTCTAGTAAGCAGAGGCAGACCTCGTAGAGATAGAACTCTGGTAAGCAGATGCAGACTTCGTAGAGGCAGACCTCTGGTAAGCAGATGCAGACCTCGTAGAGGCAGACCTCTGGTAAGCAGAGGCAGACCTCGTAGAGGCAGACCTCGTAGAGGCAGACCTCTGGTAAGCAGAGGCTGACGTCGTAGAAGCAGACCTCTGGTAAGCAGAGACAGACCTCGTAGAGGCAGACCTCTGGTAAGCAGAGACAGACCTCGTAGAGGCAGACCTCTGGTAAGCAGAGACAGACCTCGTAGAGGCAGACCTCTGGTAAGCAGAGGCAGACCTCGTAGAGGCAGTGCTCTGGTAAGCAGAGGCAGACCTCGTAGAGACAGACCACTGGAAAGCAGAGGTAGACCTCGTAGAGGCAGACCTCTGGTAAGCAGAGGCAGACGTCGTAGAGGCAGACCTCTGGTAAGCAGAGGCAGACCTCGTAGAGGCAGACCTCTGGTAACCAGAGGCAGACCTCTGGTAAACAGAGGCAGACCTCGTAGAGGCAGACCTCTGGTAAACAGAGGCAGACCTCGTAGAGGCAGACCTCGGGTAAACAGAGGCATACCTCGTAGAGGCAGACCTCTGGTAAACAGAGGCAGACCTCGTAGAGGTAGAACTCTGGTAAGCAGATGCAGACTTCATAGAGGCAGACCTCTGGTAAGCAGATGCAGACCTCGTAGATGAAGACCTCTGGTAAGCAGAGGCAGACATTGTAGAGGCAGAGCTCTGGTAAGCAGAGGCAGACCTCTGGTAAGCAGATGCAGATGTCATAGAGGCAGACCTCTGGTAAGCAGAGGCAGACCTCTGGTAAGCAGAGGCAGACCTCTGGTAAGCAGAGGCAGACCTCTGGTAAGCAGAGGCAGACGTCGTAGAGGCAGACCTCTGGTAAGCAGAGGCAGATGTCGTAGAGGCAGACCTCTGGTAAGCAGAGGCAGACGTCTGGTAAGCAGAGGCAGACGTCGTAGAGGCAGACCTCTGGTAAGCAGAGGCAGACCTCTGGTAAGCAGAGGCAGACCTCTGGTAAGCAGAGGCAGACCTCTGGTAAGCAGAGGCAGACCTCTGGTAAGCAGAGGCAGACCTCGTAGAGGCAGACCTCTGGTAAGCAGAGGCAGACCTCGTAGAGGCAGACCTCTGGTAACCAGAGGCAGACGTCGTAGAGGCAGACCTCTCGTAAGCAGGGGAAGACCTCGTAGAGGCAGACCCCTGGTAAACAGAGGCAGACCTCGTAGAGGCAGACCCCTGGTAAACAGAGGCAGACCTCGTAGAGGCAGACCTCGGGTAAACAGAGGCAGACCTCGTAGAGGCAGACCTCTGGTAAGCAGAGGCATACTTTGTAGAGGCAGACCTCTGGTAAGCAGAGGCAGACCTGGTAGAGGTAGAACTCTGGTAAGCAGATGCAGACTTCGTATAGGCAGACCTCTGATAAGCAGATGCAGACCTCGTAGAGGCAGACCTCTGGTAAGGAGAGGCAGACATTGTAGAGGCAGACCTCTGGTAAGCAGAGGCAGACCTCTGGTAAGCAGAGGCAGACCTCTGGTAAGCAGAGGCAGATGTCGTAGAGGCAGACCTCTGGTAAGCAGAGGCAGATGTCGTAGAGGCAGACCTCTGGTAAGCAGAGGCAGACCTCTGGTAAGCAGAGGCAGACGTCGTAGAGGCAGACCTCTGGTAAGCAGAGGCAGACGTCGTAGAGGCAGACCTCTGGTAAGCAGAGGCAGACGTCGTAGAGGCAGACCTCTGGTAAGCAGAGGCAGACCTCTGGTAAGCAGAGGCAGACCTCTGGTAAGCAGAGGCAGACCTCTGGTAAGCAGAGGCAGAACTCTGGTAAGCAGAGGCAGACCTCGTAGAGGCAGACCTCTGGTAAGCAGAGGCAGACCTCGTAGAGGCAGACCTCTGGTAAGCAGAGGCAGACCTCGTAGAGGCAGACCTCTGGTAAGCAGAGGCAGACCTCGTAGAGGCAGACCTCTGGTAAGCAGAGGCAGACCTCGTAGAGGCAGACCTCTGGTAAGCAGAGGCAGACCTCGTAGAGGCAGACCTCTGGTAAGCAGGGGAAGACCTCGTAGAGGCAGACCTCTGGTAAGCAGAGGCAGACCTCTGGTAAGCAGAGGCAGACCTCTGGTAATCAGAGGCAGACCTCGTAGAGGCAGACCTCTGGTAAGCAGAGGCAGACCTCGTAGAGGCAGACCTCGTAGAGGCAGACCTCTGGTAAGCAGAGGCAGACCTCGTAGAGGCAGACCTCTGGTAAGCAGAGGCAGACCTCGTAGAGGCAGACCTCTGGTAAGCAGAGGCAGACCTCGTAGAGGCAGACCTCTGGTAAGCAGAGGCAGACCTCGTAGAGGCAGACCTCTGGTAAGCAGGGGAAGACCTCGTAGAGGCAGACCTCTGGTAAACAGAGGCAGACCTCGTAGAGGCAGACCCCTGGTAAACAGAGGCAGACCTCGTAGAGGCAGACCCCTGGTAAACAGAGGCAGACCTCGTAGAGGCAGACCCCTGGTAAACAGAGGCATACCTCGTAGAGGCAGACCCCTGGTAAGCAGAGGCAGAAGTCGTAGAGGCAGACCCCTGGTAAGCAGAGGCAGAAGTCGTAGAGGCAGACCTCTAGTAAGCAGAGGCAGACCTCGTAGAGATAGAACTCTGGTAAGCAGATGCAGACTTCGTAGAGGCAGACCTCTGGTAAGCAGATGCAGACCTCGTAGAGGCAGACCTCTGGTAAGCAGAGGCAGACCTCGTAGAGGCAGACCTCGCAGAGGCAGACCTCTGGTAAGCAGAGGCTGACGTCGTAGAAGCAGACCTCTGGTAAGCAGAGACAGACCTCGTAGAGGCAGACCTCTGGTAAGCAGAGACAGACCTCGTAGAGGCAGACCTCTGGTAAGCAGAGGCAGACCTCGTAGAGACAGACCACTGGAAAGCAGAGGCAGACCTCGTAGAGGCAGACCACTGGAAAGCAGAGGTAGACCTCGTAGAGATAGAACTCTGGTAAGCAGATGCAGACTTCGTAGAGGCAGACCTCTGGTAAGCAGATGCAGACCTCGTAGAGGCAGACCTCTGGTAAGCAGAGGCAGACCTCGTAGAGGCAGACCTCGCAGAGGCAGACCTCTGGTAAGCAGAGGCTGACGTCGTAGAAGCAGACCTCTGGTAAGCAGAGACAGACCTCGTAGAGGCAGACCTCTGGTAAGCAGAGACAGACCTCGTAGAGGCAGACCTCTGGTAAGCAGAGGCAGACCTCGTAGAGACAGACCACTGGAAAGCAGAGGCAGACCTCGTAGAGGCAGACCACTGGAAAGCAGAGGTAGACCTCGTAGAGATAGAACTCTGGTAAGCAGATGCAGACTTCGTAGAGGCAGACCTCTGGTAAGCAGATGCAGACCTCGTAGAGACAGACCACTGGAAAGCAGAGGTAGACCTCGTAGAGGCAGACCTCTGGTAAGCAGAGGCAGACGTCGTAGAGGCAGACCTCTGGTAAGCAGAGGCAGAAGTCGTAGAGGCAGACCTCTGGTAAGCAGAGGCATACTTTGTAGAGGCAGACCTCTAGTAAGCAGAGGCAGACCTCGTAGAGATAGAACTCTGGTAAGCAGATGCAGACTTCGTAGAGGCAGACCTCTGGTAAGCAGATGCAGACCTCGTAGAGGCAGACCTCTGGTAAGCAGAGGCAGACCTCGTAGAGGCAGACCTCGTAGAGGCAGACCTCTGGTAAGCAGAGGCTGACGTCGTAGAAGCAGACCTCTGGTAAGCAGAGACAGACCTCGTAGAGGCAGACCTCTGGTAAGCAGAGACAGACCTCGTAGAGGCAGACCTCTGGTAAGCAGAGGCAGACCTCGTAGAGGCAGACCTCTGGTAAGCAGAGGCAGACCTCGTAGAGGCAGTGCTCTGGTAAGCAGAGGCAGACCTCGTAGAGACAGACCACTGGAAAGCAGAGGTAGACCTCGTAGAGGCAGACCTCTGGTAAGCAGAGGCAGACGTCGTAGAGGCAGACCTCTGGTAATTAGAGGCAGACCTCGTAGAGACAGACCACTCGTAACCACAGCAGACCTCGTAGAGGCAGACCTCTAGTAAGCAGAGGCAGACCTTGTAGAGGCAGACCTCTGTTAAGCAGAGGCAGATGTCGTAGAGCAGACCTCTGGTAAGCAGACGCAGATCTCGTAGAGGCAGACCTCTGGTAAACAGAGACAGACCTCTGGTAAGCAGAGGCAGGCCTCGTAGAGGCAGACCTCTGGTAAGCAGAGGCAGACCTCGTAGAGGCAGACCTCTGGTAAACAGAGGCAGACCTCGTAGAGGCAGACCTCTGGTAAACAGAGGCAGACCTCGTAGAGGCAGACCTCTGGTAAACAGAGGCAGACCTCGTAGAGGCAGACCTCTGGTAAACAGAGGCAGACCTCGTAGAGGCAGACCTCTGGTAAACAGAGGCATACCTCGTAGAGGCAGACCTCTGGTAAACAGAGGCATACCTCGTAGAGGCAGACCTCTGGTAAACATAGGCATACCTCGTAGAGGCAGACCTCTGGTAAACAGAGGCATATCTCGTAGAGGCAGACCTCTGGTAAACAGAGGCAGACCTCGTAGAGGCAGACCTCTGCTAAGCAGAGGCAAACTTTGTAGAGGCAGACCTCTGGTAAGCAGAGGCAGACCTCGTAGACGCAGACCTCTTGTAAGCAGAGGCAGACCTCGTAGAGGCAGACCTCTGGTAAGCAGAGGCAGACCTCGTAGACGCAGACCTCTGGTAAACAGAGGCAGACCTCGCAGAGGCAGACCTCTGGTAAACAGAGGCAGACCTCGCAGAGGCAGACCTCTGGTAAGCAGAGGCAGACCTCGCAGAGGCAGACCTCTGGTTAACAGAGGCAGACTTCGCAGAGGCACACCTCTGTTAAGCAGAGGCAGACCTCGTAGAGCCAGACCTCTGGTAGACAGAGGCAGACCTCATACAGGCAGACCTCTGGTAAACAGAGGCAGACCTCTGGTAAACAGAGGGAGACCTCATAGAGGCTGACGTCTGGTAAACAGAGGCAGACCTCATAGATGCTGACGTCTGGTAAAGAGAGGCAGACCTCATAGCAGCTGAATTCTGGTAAACAGAGGCACACCTCATAGAGGCTGATTTCTTGTAAACCGAGGCAGACCTCATAGAGACCGAATTCTGGTAAACAGAGGCAGACCTCATAGAGGGAGACCTCATAGAGGCTGACGTCTGGTAAACAGAGGCTCACCTCATAGAGTTAGACCTCATAGAGGCAGAACTCTTTTAATCAGAGGCAGACCTCATCGAGGCAGACCTCATCGAGGCAGACCTCTGTAAATCACAGAATCACAGAACAACCACGTTGGAAGGGACCCATCGGATCTTCTAATCCAACCATTCCTATCTAACACTAAACCAAGTCCCTCAATATCTCATCCACCTGTGCCTTAAACACCTCCAAGGTGACTCAACCACCTCCCTGGGCAGCCTATTCCAATACCCAATGACCCTCTGTGTGGAATAACCTCCTCCTAATCTCTAGCCTAAATCTCACCTAGTGGAACTTGAGGCCATTCCCTCTCGTACTGTCCCGTCTCTTGGGAGAAGAGGCCAGCTCCCTCCTCTCTACAACCTCGTTTCAGACACTTGTAGAGAGCAATGAGGTCTCCTCTCAGCCTCCTCTTCTCCAGGATAAACACTCCCAGCTCTCTCAGCCGCTCCTCATAGGGTCTGTTCTCTAGCCCCTTCACCAGCCTCGTTGCTCTTCTCTGGTCTTGCTCCAGAGCCTCAACATGCTTCTTGTGCTTAGGGGCCCGGAACTGAACACAGGATTCAAGGAGCGGCCTCACCAGTGCTGAATACAGAGGGAGAATCACCTCCCTGGCCCTGCTGGTCACACCGTTTCTGATACAAGCCAGGATGCCATTGGCCTTCTTGGCCACCTGGGCACACTGCTGCCTCATGGTCAGTCATCTGTCGACCAACACCCCCAGGTCCCTCTCCTCCTGGCAGTTTTTGAGCCAGGCTTCTCCCAGTCTCTAGTTCTGCATAGGGTTGTTGTGCCCTAAGTGCAGGACCCGGCACTTGGCCTTTTTAAACCTCATGCCGTTGGACACTACCCAGCGGTCCACCCTCTTTAGGTCCCATTGCAGAGCCTCCCGACCCTCCAGCAGATCCACACTTGCACCCAGTTTTGTTTCATCTACAAACTTGCTAAGGGTACCCTCAATGCCCTCATCCAGGTCATTGATGAAGACATTGAACAGGACTGGACCTAGCACTGAGCCCTGGGGACACCACTTGTCACTGGCCTCCAGCTGGACTTAACACCATTTCCCACCACTCTCTGGGCCCGGCCA
The DNA here is from genome assembly GCA_033558105.1 of Coccyzus lansbergi. NCBI lineage: Eukaryota > Metazoa > Chordata > Aves > Cuculiformes > Coccyzidae > Coccyzus > Coccyzus lansbergi. The sequence goes on along the minus strand of JAUMJK010001522.1, from coordinate 31,787 downwards.
TCCAGCCAGTTTTCTACCCAGGAGAGTGTGTGTCTGTCCAGGCCGGAGACTGACATTTTCCCTAGCAGAATACTGTGAGAATCTGTGTCAAAAAGGCTTTACTGAAATCCAGAAAGACCACATCCACAGCCTTTCCTTCATCCAGTAACCGAGTGACTTTGTCATAGAAGGCGATCAGGTTGGTTTGGCAGGACCTGCCTCTGGTAAACCCATGTTGACTGGGCCTGATCACCCGCTTCTCTTGTAAGTGCTTCATGATAGCACTCAAGATCACCTGTTCTATGACTTTCCCTGGCACTGAGGTCAGACTGACTGTTCTGTAGTTCCCCGGATCCTCCCTGCTACCCTTCTTGTAAATGGGAACTACATCAGCCAGTCTCCAGTAAAGAGGTACCTCCCCAGTCTTCCAGGACTGCTGGAAGATGATGGAAAGGGGTTTGGCCAATACATCCGCCAGCTCCCTCAAAACCCTATGATGTATCCCATCTGGCCCCATAGACTTGTGGGTGTCCAGCTGGCCAAGCAGGGCTCTGACCACCTCCTCTTGGACTATGAGAGCCTCATATTGCTCCTCTGTTTCGCGGAGATCAAGTCGAGTCGGTCGAGTACAGGAGGTCGAGTTGAGGAGGTCGAGTCGAGTCGAGAAGGTCGAGTCGAGTCGAGAAGGTCGAGTCGAGTCGAGAAGGTCGAGTCGTGTAGAGTTGAGAAGGTCGAGTCGAGTCGAGAAGGTCGAGTCGCGTAGAGTCGAGTCGAGTCGAGTCGAGGAGGTCGAGTCGAGTCGAGGAGGCCGAGTCGAGTCGAGGAGGCCGAGTCGAGTCAAGTTGAGGAGGTCGAGTCGAGGAGGTCAGGTCGCGTCGAGAAGGCCGAGTCGAGTCGAGGAGGTCAGGTCGAGTCGAGGAGGTCAGGTCGAGTCGAGGAGGTCAGGTCGAGTCGAGGAGGTCAGGTCGAGTCGAGTCGAGGAGGTCGAGTCGAGTCGAGGAGGTCGAGTCGAGGAAGTCGAGTCGAGTCGAGTCGAGGCGGTCGAGTCGAGCTGAGTCAAGGAGGTCGAGTCGAGCTGAGTCGAGGAGGTCGAGTCGAGCTGAGTCGAGGAGGTCGAGTCGAGCTGAGTCGAGGAGGTCGAGTCGAGGAGGTCGAGTCGAGGAGGACAAGTCGAGTCGATTCGAGGAGGTCGAGTCACGTCGAGGAAGTCGAATCGAGGAGGTTGAGTCGAGTCGAGGAGGTCGAGTCGAGACGAGGAGGTCGAGTCGAGTTGAGTCGAGGAGGCCGAGTCCAGTTGAGTCGAGGAGGCCGAGTCGAGGAGGTTGAGTCGAGGAGGTCGAGTCGAGTCGAGTTGAGGAGGTCGAGTCGAGTCGAGTCGAGTCGAGGAGGTCGAGTCGAGTCGAGGAGGTCGAGTCGAGGAGGTCGGGCCGAGGAGGTCGGGCCGAGGAGGTTGGGCCGAGTCGAGTCGAGGAGGTCGGGTTGAGTCGAGTCGAGGAGGTCGGGCCGAGTCGAGTCGAGGAGGTCGGGCCGAGTCGAGTCGAGGAGGTCGGGCCGAGTCGAGTCGAGTCAAGTCGAGTAGTTTTGGCCAACTCGAGTCAAGTCGAGTCAGGTCGATGAGTTTGGGCCGAGTTGAATCGAGTCAAGTCGAGGAGTTTGGGCCGAGTCGAGTCGAGGAGTTTGGGACTAGTCGAGTCGAGGAATTTGGGCCGAGTCGAGTCCCTTCGAGGAGTTTGGGCCGAGTCGAATCGAGTTGAGGTGTTTGGGCCGAGTCGAATCGAGGAGTTTGGGACGACTCGAGTTCAGTCGAGGAGTTTTGGCCGACTCGATTCGAGTCGAGGATTTTGGACCGAGTCGAGTTCAGTCGAGGAGTTTGGGCCGAGTCGAGTCGAGGAGTTTTGGCCGAGTCGAGTCGAGGAGTTTTGGCCGAGTCGAGGAGTTTTGGCCGAGTCGAGTAGAGGAGTTTTGGCCGAGTCGAGTCGAGTCAGGTTGAGGAGTTTTGGCCGTACCGAGTTGAGTCGAGGAGTTCGGACCGAGTCGTCTCAAGGAGTTTGGGAAGAGTCGAGTCGAATTGAGTCGAGGAGTTTGGGCTGAGTCGAGTTTAGTCGAGGAGTTTGGGCCGATTCGAGTCGAGTAGTTTGGGCCGAGTCGAGTCAGGTAGAGGAGTTTGGGCTGAGTCGTGTTTAGTAAAGGAGTTTGGACCGAGTAGAATCGAGTCGAGTCGAGAAGTTTGGACCGAGTGGACTCAAGGAGTTTTGGAAGAGTCGAGTTGAGTTGAGTCGAGGAGTTTGGGCCTAGTCGAGTCGAGTCGAGTGGAGGAGTTTGGGCCGAGTCGAGTCGAGTCGCAGAATTTGGACCGAGTCGAGTCTAGTCGAGTCAAGTCAAGGATTTTGGGCCGAATCAAGTCAAGTCGAGTCGAGTTGAGGAGGTTGGGCCGAGTCGAGTCGAGGGGTTTGGGCCGAGTTGAGTCGAGGTGTTTGGGCGGTGTCGAGCCGAGGAGTTTGGGCCGAGTCGAGTTGAGTTGAGGAGTTTGGGCCGAGTCGAGTCGAGCCGAGGAGTTTGGGCCGAGTCGAGTCGAGGAGTTTGGACCGAGTCGAGTGTAGTCGAGGAGTTTGGGTCGAGTCGAGCCGAGCCGAGGAGTTTGGGTCGAGTCCAGTCGAGGAGTTTGGACCGAGTCGAGTGTAGTCGAGGAGTTTGGGTCGAGTCGAGTCGAGTCGAGCAGTTTGTGCCGAGGCGAATCGAGTCGAGCAGTTTGGGCCGAGTCGAGTCACGTCGAGCAGTTTGGGCCGAGTCGAGTCACGTCGAGCAGTTTGGGCCTAGTCGAGTCACGTCGAGCAGTTTGGGCCGAGTCGAGTCACGTCGAGCAGTTTGGGCCGAGTCGAGTCACGTCGAGGAGTTCGGGCCGAGTCGAGTCAGGTCGAGGCGTTCGGGCCGAGTCGAGTCAGGTCGAGGCGTTCGGGCCGAGTCGAGTCAGGTCGAGGCGTTCGGGTCGAGTCGAGTCAGGTCGAGGACTTTGGGCCGAGTCGAGTCGAGGAGTTTGGGCCGAGTCGAGTCGAGGAGTTTGGGCCGAGTCGAGTCGAGGAGTTTGGGACTAGTCGAGTCGAGGAGTTTGGGCCGAGTCGAGTCCATTCGAGGAGTTTGGGCCGAGTCGAATCGAGTTGAGGTGTTTGGGCCGAGTCAAGTCGAGGAGTTTGGGACGACTCGAGTTCAGTCGAGGAGTTTTGGCCGACTCGATTCGAGTCGAGGATTTTGGACCGAGTCGAGTTCAGTGGAGGAGTTTGGGCCGAGTCGAGTCAAGTCGAGCAGTTTGGGCCGAGTCGAGTCGAGCCAGGTCGAGGAGTTTTGGCGGAACCGAGTTGAGTCGAGGAGTTTGGACCGAATCGAATCGAGTCGAGTCGAGAAGTTTGGACCGAGTCGTCTCAAGGAGTTTGGGAAGAGTCGAGTCGAATTGAGTCGAGGAGTTTGGGCTGAGTCGAGTCGAGTTTAGTCGAGGAGTTTGGGCCGATTCGAGTCGAGTAGTTTGGGCCGAGTCGAGTCGAGTCAGGTAGAGGAGTTTGGGCCGAGTCGTGTTTAGTCCAGGAGTTTGGACCGAGTAGAATAGAGTCGAGTTGAGAAGTTTGGACCGAGTGGACTCAAGGAGTTTGGGAAGAGTCGAGTCGAGTTGAGTCGAGGAGTTTGGGTCGAGTCGAGTCGAGGAGTTTGGACCGAGTTGAGTCTAGTAGAGGAGTTTGGGCCTAGTCGAGTCGAGTCAGGTAGAGGAGTTTGGGCCGAGTCGAGTCGAGTCGTGTTGGGCAGTGTGGGCCGAGTAGAGTCTAGTCGAGTCAAGTCAAGGATCTTGGGCCGAATCAAGTCAAGTCGAGTCGAGTTGAGGAGGTTGGGCCGAGTCGAGTCGAGGGGTTTGGACCGAGTCGAGTCGAGGTGTTTGGGCGGTGTCGAGCCGAGGAGTTTGGGCGGTGTCGAGCCGAGCCGAGGAGTTTGGGCCGAGTCGAGTCGAGCCGAGGAGTTTGGGCCGAGTCGAGTCGAGCCGAGGAGTTTGGGCCGAGTCGAGCCGAGCCGAGGAGTTTGGGTCGAGTCCAGTCGAGGAGTTTGGACCGAGTCGAGTCTACTCGAGGAGTTTGGGTCGAGTCGAGTCGAGCAGTTTGTGCCGTGTCGAATCGAGTCGAGCAGTTTGGGCCGAGTCGAGTCAGGTCGAGGAATTTGGGCCGAGTCGAGTCGAGTACTTTGGGCCGAGTCGAGTCGAGTTGAGGAGTTTGGGTCGAATTCAGTCGAGTCGAGTAGAGGAGTTTGGGCCGAGTCGAGTCGTGTTGGGCAGTTTGGGCCAAGTCGAGTCTAGTCGAGTCAAGTCAAGGATCTTTGGCCGAATCAAGTCAAGTCGAGTCGAGTTGAGGAGGTTGGGCTGAGTCGAGTTGAGGAGTTTGGGCCGAGTCGAGTTGAGTTGAGGAGTTTGGGCCGAGTCGAGTCGAGCTGAGGAGTTTGGGTCGAGTCGAGTCGAGCCGAGGAGTTTGTGCTGAGTCGAGCCGAGCGGAGGACTTTTGACCGAGTCCAGTCAAGGAGTTTGGACCGAGTCGAGTCTAGTTTAGGAGTTTGGGTCGAGTCGAGTCGAGTCGAGCAGTTTGTGCCGAGTCGAGTCAGGTCGAGGAGTTTGGGCCGAGTCGAGTCGAGTCGAGTACTTTGGGCCTAGTCGAGTCGAGTTGAGGACTTTGGGTCGAGTCGAGTCGAGGAGTTTTTGCTGAGTCGAGTCGAGTCGAGGAGTTTGGGCCGAGTTGAGTCGAATCAAGTCGAGTAGTTTGGGCCGACTCGAGTCAAGTCGAGTCCAGTTGAGGAGTTTGGGCCGAGTTGAATCGAGTCAAGTCGAGGAGTTTGGGCCGAGTCGTGTCGAGGAGTTTGGGACTAGTCGAGTCGAGGAATTTGGGCCGAGTCGAGTCGAGTCGAGGAGTTTGGGCCGAGTCGAGTCGAGGAGTTTTGGCTGAGTTGAGTCAAGGAGTTTTGGCCGAGTCAAGTCGAGTCGAGGAGTTTGGGCCGAGTCGAGTCGAGTCGAGGAGTTTGGGCCGAGTCGAGTCGAGTCGAGGAGTTTGGGCCGAGTCGAGTCGAGTCGAGGAGTTTGGGCCGAGTCGAGTCGAGCCGAGGAGTTTGGGCCGAGTCGAGTCGAGCCGAGGAGTTTGGGCCGAGTCGAGTCGAGCCGAGGAGTTTGGGCCGAGTCGAGTCGAGCCGAGGAGTTTGGGCCGAGTCGAGTCGAGCCGAGGAGTTTGGGCCGAGTCGAGTCGAGCCGAGGAGTTTGGGCCGAGTCGAGTCGAGCCGAGGAGTTTGGGCCGAGTCGAGTCGAGTCGAGCAGTTTGGGCCGAGTCGAGTCGAGTCGAGCAGTTTGTGCCGAGTCGAGTCAGGTCGAAGAATTTGTGCTGAGTCGAACCGAGTCGAGTCGAGAAGTTTGAACCGAGTGGACTCAAGGAGTTTGGGAAGAGTCAAGTCGAGTTGAGTCGAGGAGTTTGGGCCGAGTCGAGTCGAGGAGTTTGCGTCGAGTCGAGTCGAGTCAAGTCGAGTAGTTTGGGCCGAGTTTAATCGAGTCAAGTCGAGGAGTTTGGGCCGAATCAAGTAGAGGAGTTTGGGACTAGTCGAGTCGAGGAATTTGGGCCGAGTCGAGTCCCTTCGAGGAGTTTGGTCCGAGTCGAATTGAGTCGAGGCGTTTGGGCCGAGTCGAATCGAGGAGTTTGGGACGAGTCGAGTTCAGTCGAGGAGTTTGGGCCGAGTCGAGTCGAGTCGAGTCAAGGAGTTTGGGCCGAGTCGAGTCTACTCTAGGAGTTTGGGCCGAGTCGAGTCGAGTCGACTCTAGGAGTTTGGGCCGAGTCGAGTCGACTCTAGGAGTTTGGGCCGAGTCGAGTCGAGTCGACTCTAGGAGTTTGGGCCGACTCGAGTCAAGTCGACTCTAGGAGTTTGGGCCGACTCGAGTCAAGTCGAGTCAAGAAGTTTTGGCCGAGTCGAGTCGAGGAGTTTGGGCCGAGTCGAGTCGAGTCAAGGATTTTGGGTAGAGTCGAGTCGAGTCGAGTTGAGGAGTTTGCGTCGAGTCGAGTCTAGGAGTTTTGGCCGAGTTGAGTCTAGTATAGGAGTTTGGGACGAGTCGAGTCGAGTTGGGGAGTTTGGGTCGAGTCGAGTCTAGTCGAGTCAAGTCAAGGAGTTTGGGCCGAATCGAGTCAAGTCGAGTCGAGTTGAGGAGTTTGGGCTGAGTCGAGTCAAGGGGTTTGGGCTGAGTTGAGTCGAGGTGTTTGGGCGGAGTCAAGCGGAGGAGTTTGGGCCGAGTCGAGTTGAGTTTTGGAGTTTTGGCCGGGTCGAGTCGAGCCGAGGAGTTTGGGTCGAATCGAGTCTAGTCGAGGAGTTTGTGCTGATTCGAGTCAAGCGGAGGACCTTGGGCCGAGTCTAGTCGAGGAGTTTGGGTCGAGTCGAGTCGAGCAGTTTGTGCCGACTCGAGTCGAGCAGTTTTGGCTGAGTCGAGTCGAGTCAGGTCGAGGAGTTTGGGCCGAGTCGAGTTGAGTCAAGGAGTTTGGACCGAGTCGAATCGAGTCGAGTCGAGAAGTTTGGACCGAGTGGACTCAAGGAGTTTGGGAAGAGTCGTGTCGAGTCAAGTCGAGGAGTTTGGGCCGATTCGAGTCGAGTCGTGGAGTTTGGGCCGATTCGAGTCGAGTCGAGGAGTTTGGGCCGATTCGAGTCGAGTCGAGGAGTTTGGGCCGATTCGAGTCGAGTCGAGGACTTTGGGCCAAGGCGAGTCTAGTCGAGGACTTTGGGCCAAGGCGAGTCGAGTTGAGTCGAGCAATTTGGGTCGAGTCTAGTCGAGTCGAGGAGTTTGGGCCGAGTCGAGTTGAGTCGAGGAGTTTGGGCCGAGTTGAGTCGAGGAGTTTGGGCCAGATCGAGTCGAGGAATTTTGGCCGTGTCGTGTCAAGTCGAGGATTTTGGGATTAGGAGGTGTTAGGATTCCGGCCTAGGTCGTCAGTGTTAGGATACCGGCCTAGGTGGTCGATGTTAGGTGGTCAGTGTTAGGAATCCGTCCTAGGAGGTCGGTGTTATCATTCCGGTCTAGGTGGTCGGTGTTAGGTTGTCTGTGTTAGGATTCTGGTCTAGGTGGTCGGTGTTAGGATTCCGGCCTAGGTGGTCGATGTTAGGTGGTCGGTGTTACGTGGTCGATGTTAGGTGGTCGGTTTTTTGATTCCAGCCTAGGTGTTGTTGTTAGGTGGTCGGTGTTAGGATTCCAGCCTAGGTGGTCAGTGTTATGTGGTCGGTGTTAAGATTCCATCGCAGGTGGTTGGTGTTAGGTGGTCGGTGTTAGGATTCCGGCCCAGATGGTCGGTGTTAGGTTGTCGGTGTTAAGATTCCGGCGCAGGTGGTCGATGTTAGGTGGTCGGCGTTAGGATTCCGGTCTAGGTGGTCTGTGTTAGGTGGTCGGTGTTTGGATTCCGGCCTAGGTGGTCGGTGTTAGGTAGTCGGTGTTAGGATTCCGGCCTAGGTGATCGGTGTTAGGTGGTCGGTTATAGGTGATCGGACTTAGGTGGTCATTGTTACGATTCCGGCCTAGGTGGTCGGTGTTAGGATTCCGGCCTAGGTGCTCGGTGTTAGGTGCTCTGTGTTAGGTGGTCGGTGTTAGTATTCCGGCCTAGGTGGTCAGTGTTAGGATTCCGGTCTAGGGGGTCCGTGTTAGGCGGTCGGGTTAGGATTAGGTTAAGGGTTTAGGTTTAGGGGTTAGGGTTAGGGTTTAGGGTTACGGTTAGGGTTAGGTGCTGGGGTTAGGGGTTGGGGATAGGCTTGTGTTAGGGTTTTGGGAAGGCTAAGGTTTATGGTTATGTTTAGGGCTTGGTGTTAGAGTTAGTGTTAGGGTTAGGCTTAAGATTAGGGTTTAGATTTCGGGTTAGGGTTAGGTATTGGGGCTAGGGTTAGGGTCCCCCAGACCCTTCTAGAGTCCGCAGAACTCTTCTAAATGCCCCCTGACCATTCTAGACACAGCCAGGACCCTTCTAAAGATGCCAAGACCCTTCTAGAGCCCTCCAGAACCATTCTAAAGCCACCCACACCCTTCTAGAGACACCCGGGACCCTTTGAAAGACCCACAGGCCATTCCAGAGAACCCCCAGGACCATCCAAAGGCCCCACGACCCTTCTAGAGCACCTCGGGACTCTTCAAACTGCCCCCAGAGCATTCTAGAGACCCTCAGGACCCTTCTAAAGATGCCAAGACCCTTCTGGAGCGCCCCAGAGCCTTTCTAATGGGCCCCGGGCCATTCCAGAGACCCCCAGGACCATCTAAACGCCCCCAGACCCTTCTAGAGAACCCCAGGACTCCTCAAATTGCCCCCAGAGAATTCTAGACAGCCTCAGGACCATTCTAAAGACACTCTGACCTTTCCAGAGACCCCCAGGAACCTGGCATTTATGTTAGGGTTCGCTTTGTGGTTAAGAGTAGGGCTAGGGTTGGCTTAGGTGCTAGGGTTAGGCTTGTGTTAGGGTTTTGGGAAGGCTAAGGGTTATGGTTATGTTTAGGGTTTGGTGTTAGAGTTAGTGTTAGGATTAGGCTTAAGATTAGGGTTAAGTTTAGGTTTTGGGTTAGGGTTAGGTATTGGGGCTAGGGTTAGGGTCCCCGCGACCTTTCTAGAGCCCACAGGACTCTTCTAAAGGCCCCCAGACAATTCTAGGTACACCCAGGACCCTTCTAAAGATGCCAAGACCCTTCTGGAGCCCCCCAGATCCCTTCTAATGGGCCCCGGGCCATTCCAGAGACCCCCAGGACCATCTAAAGGCCCCCAGACCCTTCTAGAGAACCCCAGGACTCTTCAAATTGCCCCCAGAGAATTCTAGACAGCGACAGGACCATTCTAAAGACCCTCTGACCTTTCCAGAGACCCCCAGGACCCTGGCATTTATGTTAGGGTTCGCTTTGTGGTTAAGATTAGGGCTAGGGTTGGCTTAGGTGCTAGGGTTAGGGTTAGGGTTGGGCTTGTGTTAGGGTTTTGGGAAGGCTAAGGGTTATGGTTATGTTTAGGGCTTGGTGTTAGAGTTAGTGTTAGGGTTAGGCTTAAGATTAGGGTTAAGTTTAAGTTTCGGGTTAGGGTTAGGTATTGGGGCTAGGGTTGCGGTCCCCCAGACCATTCTAGAGCCTGCAGGACTCATCTAAAGGCCCCCAGACCATTCTAGGCACACCCAGGACCCTTCTAAAGATGCCAAGACCTTTCTGGAATGCCCCAGATCCCTTCTAATGGGCCCCGGGCCATTCCAGAGACCCCCAGGACCATCTAAAGGCCCCCAGAGCATTCTAGAGAACCCCAGGACTCCTCAAATTGCCCCCAGAGAATTCTAGACAGCCTCAGGACCATTCTAAAGACCCTCTGACATTTCCAGAGACCCCCAGGACCCTGGCATTTATGTTAGGGTTCGCTTTGTGGTTAAGATTAGGGCTAGGGTTGGTTTAGGTGCTAGGGTTAGGGTTAGGGTTGGGCTTGTGTTAGGGTTTTGGGAAGGCTAAGGGTTATGGTTATGTTTAGGGCTTTGTGTTAGAGTTAGTGTTAGGGTTAGGCTTAAGATTAGGGTTAAGTTTAGGTTTTGGGTTAGGGATAGGTATTCGGGCTAGGGTGATTGTCCCCCAGACCCTTCTAGAGCCCGCAGGACTATTCTAATGGCCCCCAGACCATTCTAGACACACCCAGGACCCTTCTAAAGATGCCAAGACCCTTCTAGAGCCCTCCAGAACCAGTCTACAGCCCCCCACGCCCTTCTAGAGACACCCGGGACCCTTTGAAAGGCCCATAGGCCATTCCAGAGAATCCCCAGGACCATCCAAAGGCCCCATGACCCTTCTAGAGCACCCCGGGACTCTTCAAACTGCCCCCAGAGCATTCTAGAGACCCTCAGGACCCTTCTAAAGATGCCAAGACCCTTCTAGAGCACCCCAGAGCCCTTCTAAAGGCCCCCAGACCCTTCTAGAGACACCCAGGTCCATTCTAAAGCACCCCAGGCCATTCCAGAGAACCCCAGGACCATCTAAACGCCCCCAGACCCTTCTAGAGAACCCCAGGACTCTTCAAATTGCCCCCAGAGAATTCTAGACAGCGACAGGACCATTCTGAAGACCCCCTGACCTTTCTAGAGACCCCCGGGACCCTGGTATTTACGTTAGGGTCAGCTTTGTGGTTAAGATTAGGGCCAGGGTTGGCTTAGGTGCTAGGGTTAGGGTTGGGCTTGTGTTAGGGTTTTGGGAAGACTAAGGGTTATGGTTATGTTTAGGGCTTGGTGTTAGAGTTAGTGTTAGGGTTAGGCTTAAGAGTAGGGTTAAGTTTAGGTTTCGGGTTAGGGTTAGGTATTGGGGCTAGGGTTAGGGTCCCCAGACCCTTCTCGAGCCCACAGGACTCTTCTAAAGGCCCCCAGACCATTCTAGACACACCCAGGACCCTTCTAAAGATGCCAAGACCCTTCTAGAGCCCTTCAGAACCATTCTCAAGCCACCCACACCCTTCTAGAGACACCCGGGACCCTTTGAAAGACTCACATTCCATTCCAGAGAACCCCAGGACCATCCAAAGGCCCCACGACCCTTCTAGAGCACCCCGGGACTCTTCAAACTGCCCCCAGAGCATTCTAGAGACCCTCAGGACCCTTCTGAATATGCCAAGAACCTTCTAGAGCGCCCTAGAGTCCTTCTAACGACCCGCAGACCCTTCTAGAGACACCCAGGTCCATTCTAAAGGGCCCCGGGCCATTCCAGAGACCCCCAGGACCATCTAAAGGCCCCCAGAGCCTTCTAGAGAACGACAGGACTCTTCAAATTGCCCCCAGAGGATTCTAGACAGCCTAAGGACCATTCTAAAGACCCCCTGACCTTTCTAGAGACACCCAGGACCCTGGCATTTCCGTTAGGGTTAGCTTTGTGGTTAAGATTATGGCTAGGGTTGGTTTAGGTGCTTGGGTTAGGGTTAGGTTTTGGGTTGTTTTAGGTTTTTTGTTAGGGTAAGGGTTATGGTTATGTTTAGGGGTTTGTGTTAGTGTTAGGGTTAGGTTTAAGATTAGGGTCAAGTTTAGGGTTAGGTTTAGGGTTGGGTTTAGACCATTTTCAAGTCCACCAGATCCTTCTAGAGACCCCCCCCCTGGATCCTTCTAAATGCTCCCAGACCCAAGTAGGGATCCCCAGTACCATTCTAAACAGTTCCAGACCTTTCTAGACAACCCAAGGACCCTTCTCAAGGCCTCCAGACCACTCTAGAGACCCATCAGGACCGTTCTAAATGCACTCAGACCCTTCTAGAGACACCCAGGACTCTTCTAATGCCACCCAGATGTTTCTAGAGCCGCTCAGAGCCCATCTAAATGCCCCCAGACCCTTATAGAGACCCCCAGGAACCCTTCCAAAGGCCCCAAGACCCGTCTAGATACTCCTAGGACACGTCTAATTATCCCGAGACCCTTCTAGATACTCCCATAGGCATTCTAAAGGCCCTCAAACCCTTTAGAGATTCCCGAGGACCCCTCTAAAGCCAGCCAGACATTTCCAGACATCCCAAGCACCATTCTCAAGGCCCTCAGATCCTCCTAGGGAATCCCAGGACCCTTCTAAAGCCCCCCAGGCCCTTCTAGATACCCTCAGATACCTTCTAATCGCCCCAAGACACCTGTAGAAGCCCCGAGGGCTCTTCTAAAGTGTTAAGGATATTCCATAGCTCCCCACTGCCATTCTAAAATACCCCTGACCCTTCTAGAGAGCCTCAGGACCCTTATAAATATGCCGAGGCACTTCTAGATACCCTCAGAACTCTTATGAAAGCCCCAAGACTCTTCTAGATACCAGGAGAGGTCTTGTAAAGGTTTTAAGGACATTCCAGTTTCCCTAGGACCATCTAAAGGCCTCTAGACCCTTCTAGAGAATCCCAGGACTCTTCAAAGTGCTTGCAGAGTATTCTAGAGATACTCAGGACCCTTCTAAACCTTCCTGACCCTTCCAGAGACTTACTTCAAGTTACGTTATCTCCGGTGGTGATCAGGTTTGCTAGGCAAGTCCTCCCTTTAGTGAACCCGTATTGTATGGAACTTATTGATACTCTTCTTGACATCATATCTGAAAGAGTAAAATATTCACTGTAATCTTGAAAAGTTTTTACAAGGATTATTGATACTTAATGGATAAATAAGGTATATGTAGTTAACTTATGTAATTTAAATCAAGCCTAGCCGTGCTACTTACGTAAAAAACTTTCATTAAACCACCAACCCGTTACACTTAGTCTCCCACTCACAGCAGAGAACTTTGCTCTCTACACTACACATGCGGCACCCGGGCTGCAGTACCGCTTTACGGTCACCCGGTGGCAGCAGAGAGCCACATTAATCGATACGGGCTGCAGTACCGCGATTGTGCCACCTGGAGGTAGCAGAGAGACGAGCTGATCGATTCAGGCTGCGTTTCTCTCCATCTATTTTTCCTTCTCTGTCCTTCAAATTCCAACACAGTTTCTCATAGCATTCTGCTTGAGAAACTGTCACCTCTGACCTAGACAGTCTCACACTCTCCTGGGTGGAAAACTGGTTGGATGGAGGGCCCAGAGAGTGGTAGGAAATGGTGTTAAATCCAGCTGGAGGCCAGTGACAAGTGGTGTTCCCAAGGATCAGTGTTGGGTCCAGCCCTGTTCAATGTCTTTATCAATGACCTGGATGAAGGCATCGAGTGCTCCCTTAGCAAGTTTGAGGATGACACTAAGCTGGGGAAAAGCATGGATCTTCTGGAGGGTTGAGGTGCTCCAAAGGGATCTGAAGAGGCTGCACCACTGGGCAGAGTCATGGAATCCTAGAACAATTAGGTTGCAAGAGACCCACTGGATCATCGAGTCCAACTGTTCCTGTCAAACAGTAAACATTGCCCCTCGGCACCTTGTCCATCTGTGCCTTAAACACCTCAAGGGAAGATGAATCAACCCCCTCCCTGGGCAGCCTCTGACACTGCCCAATGACCCTTTCCATGAAAAAGTTTTCCTAATGTCTAGCCTAAATCTCCCCTGGTGGAGCTTGAGGCCACTCTCTCTCGTCCTGTCCCCAGTGACTTGGGAGAAGGGGCCAGCTCCCTCCTCTCCACAACTTACTTTTAGTTAATTGTAGAGAGCAATGAGGTCTCCCCTCAGCTTTCTCTTCTCCAGGATAAACACCCCCAGCTCTCTCAGCTGTTCCTTATACAGCCTTTTCTCCAGCCCCTTTACTAGCTTTGTTGCTCTTCTCTGAACTTTCTCCAGAGCCTCAACATCCTTCTTGTGCTGAGGGGCCCAGAAGTGAACACAGGATTCAAGAATCGGTCTCACCATTGCTGAGTACAGAGGGAGAACAACCTCCCTGGAGTCCAATTGCATGAGGTTTAACAAGGCCAAACGCCAGGTCCTACTTCTATGATTCTACACATTACATAATCACATTCTCATGCACCATTTAGATAGAATTGAGCATTGATTAAGCACCTTTGATCTGTCTCATACAGTAGCAAAATCGCAGAGACTGAGTTATTTCTCAGCAGCCAATGAAGCAGCAAACTCTAAAGGGCATTTTCAACTTTTTGTTATTGGTCCTATTCTTGCCCTTCTCCCAACAACCTTAACATTGCATGCAGCCCCATCTTTTGTGTAGTCATCAGGCTAGTCATCACCCTATGCAGAGCTACAGAGGAGATTTGGAGGAAGTTTTTCACACAGGGGGTCATTGGGCAGTGTCAGAGGCTGCCCAGGGAGGGGATTGACTTGCCTTCCCTGGAGGTGTTTAAGGCACGGGTGGATGAGGTCTTGAGGGACTCAGTTTAGCATTTGATAGGAAGGGTTGGACTAGAAGATCCGATGGGGCCCTTCCAACCTGGTTGTTCTATGATTCTATGATAATGTCCAGGCTGAGATGAACAATAAAACTGTCACAGAGAAGCTAACTATAACAGCAGACTCCAGACATAAGATGAAAGGCTCTGAAACTCCTACATTTACATCAAGGACAGAGACAGCCTGTGCTTCTATCAGCTGAGTTGCGGCCCTTCCTCTCACAGAACTAACTCGATGTGACCACTGTCGTGACATCATTAGTCAGGCTCCAGTTTCAGGGGCTGTGAATCCCAGGCACATACAAAAAGCAAGTCAGCTCGGGTCCCGTGCCTCTGAGTTACAAAGCGCTGGGCCAGGTAGGAGGAGAGGGGAAGAAAATGCCCTAAAGCTCTACTACTTCAGACATCTTGAAGATATCAACACACAGACTTTTTCCACAGCACTTCTCTGAGCAGAAGCTTAGAGGAACATTTCAGCCTAAGAGTGTTATAAAGCTACATGTATACGTAAAAAAGAGCTGACTAGTTTGAAAGGCACAAGGAGCCCTACAGACAGACAGAGGATTATAGAAAAGGGCAGGGACTAACACAAAGATTCAGAAACAGTAAGAGGAGTAAAGGAGAGCGTCAAGATACAGAGTGAATGTAAAAGCTGGAACAGCAACAGTGAGCAATACAAAGGGATAGAGAAAGAAAAAGAGAGATGGAAAGAGAGAAAAAAAAGAGAGAAAGAAAAGCAAAGCATTTTCAGGTGTAGAGAAAGAACAAACTACAAGGATCAAGCCAATGAAATCGTAGGGGGAAAGAATGAGAAATACAGAATAGGACAAAGATGGAAAAGAAAAAAAAAAGCATGGGCAGAGAACAGATGTTGAAGACTGGGAAAAGGAGAGAAAAGAGCACAGAGAAATAAAAGGGCAGGGTTATAGGGATCCCAGGAGACAAAAATTGTAGCAGCACAATAAATGAAAGGAACCAAAAAGCCCACCTTTAAAAAGTTTGCTATCTAGTCCCATCACTGTCACAACAAGCAGCGGTGCAGTGAAAGCACACATACTATTATTTCTCATAAGAATGCTTTCAGGCATAGTAACAGCAGAGCTCTTGCCAAGAATGTAAAGGAGAGTCAATCAAACACAGCTGCTCCCCAGACCATATTTATACCTTTGAGAGAGTTCGCCCCACCCCATTCACAGGTGATGTGTGTGAAGGCCCAGGGTGTATATAAGCCCCAGGTCTTGGCTGGGGAGGTCATTCAGCCTCTGGTTTCCCTTGAGATTGGAGTTCTCCTGGTGTTTTAACTCCTTGTGTTGGATGAGGGCATGTTGGAATGGTAAGGTTTTTTTTTTTTTGGTTTTTTTATAGCATTTTGTCTGTGAGGCAACTTGTTGCTATTCTTCATTCTGGGCAGGGGGGTGGGGGATGGTGATGCATTCATCCTAGAATATCTCCAGTTTGTTGCTGGCACCATATGGGGGATAAAAATTTATGTTAGCTAGGGTGCTGCTTTTCTTGAATTGAGCTCCTAAAGCCTGCAGTGGTCTCATATTTTGATGCTGTACTTTTCTGTTTCTTTTTTTCTTGTAGATACTGAAGAGGGACCCGGTGACTGCATGATTATTTCCATAAGCAGACTGGACTTAAGCAGCTTTGGCCAAGGAGAGCTTCAGCGGTGGCCCTCTGAAAGCTAAGTTGAGGGAACAGAGTTGATAAGCGGGAGGTGGCTTGGGGATAGCACGGAGTAGTTTTGAAGGTAGCCTAGGGGAGAGGTGTGTGTAGGGAGAGTTCTCTTTGGATGGGTGAAGGGAGAGGGACCTTTTTGTCAGCCCAAACCCTGCACGGGCAGGGCAGTTCCAGCCTGTATCTGGTGGTGTTGTCTAGTTTGTGTAGTCACTGTGCTGTGTCTGAAATATTCTGCACGTCTTGAAGTCCTCTTGGTCCTTATTCTCGGACTTGTTCTGTGCATCCTCAGTGTCTTTAGGTCTTTAAAAGGCTCATCTCACCCGTTGCGTCCACGTATCTTTTGAACCATGCATAGTTCTTTGCTTATTCAGGGCTGCCATAGGTTCTCCTTCGGAGCCCCATCATTTGCCTTGCCCATTGGCTTGCATGGTCCCAGGAGTCCTCCTTGTTGCTGTGACTTTTCTTTTGTCCCCAGTTCACAGTGTGTGTTTTGTGTGTTTTGGTGTTCTGGGTGTCTTTATGTCTGGTTGGAGCCGCTCTGCCCAGTGCATAGAGGAGGCGATAAGAGTCAGCAGAGGTATTCTGGCCCAAATCGGGGCTTAACATTTCGACATGACTAGACGTTGCAGTCTAGGGCAGCCTATTACTTTACAGAATGAGCAGCCCTAGGTGTGGTGGGTGAGGAGGGTAGTTTCTGCTAGTCTCTGGAGCCACGGAGGGGGATAACCAAAACAGTGTGGGAGAAGCCATTGGAGCAGTAGCCGAGGGGTTTGAATGCTGAGGAAGCAGAGCTTAATGTTTGAGTTTGGTTGCCGACTAGCTTGGCTTGGCTGTGCTCTGCAGTCGAGGCAGTGTGAGCAAAAGCAGGCAAGAGGTTTGGAATTCTTTGGTCATTACAGAGAGTCAGGGACTGGGCTAGTAACATTGTGGGGAAAATGAAAAAAAAAAACCCACAGACTGGGAAAAAGATGAAAAAGAAAAAAAAGAACTATGGACACAAGACAGATACTAAAGACTGGGGGGAAGTGGGGTGGGGTGGGGAGAAAGAGAAAACAACACAGAAAAATAAAAGAGTATGGGTATAGGGATGCCAGAGAATAAAAATTGTATTGCAGTACAGTAAATGAAAGGAACCGAAAAGTCTAGCTCTAAGATCTTTGCTATCTAGTCACCTTACCATCACGAGAAGCGGCATCGCAATGAAAGCTTGCATACTGTTATTTCTGATAAGAATGCTTTTGGGCATAGTAACGGCATAGTTCTTAGCAAAAATGTAAGGTATAGTCAGTAAAACACAGGTGCTCCCCATTTCCTATTTATACCTCTGAGATAGTTCACCCCACCCCCTTCACAGGTGATGTGCATGAAGGCCCAGAGTGTATATAAGCCCCAGGCCTTGCCCACAGAGTTCATTCGGCCTCTGGCTTCCCTTGAGGTCAGAGCTCTGCTGCTGCTTTACCTTCTTGCAGCCGATGAGGGTGTGCTGGAAAGGTAAGCTTATTTTTTTTCTTTTACAGTGCTTTGTCTTTGTTTAGCATTTCTGGTTATGGGGTAAGTTCTGGGTGTTCCTCATTCTGTGGGGTCGATGTTTTTATCCTAGAATCTCTGCAGTTTGTAGTTGGCTCCTTACGGGACATAACAATTTAGATATTAGTACACTTGCCTAGAGGAGCAAGTCGATTCCGTGGGTCGGGAGATGATGCAAGGGACCAGGGGAACCCTGGGAAAGGCTGAGAAGTACAGCTCTCGAGGAATATCAGCTCATAAAGGTCAAGGGATTAAAATATAGTGCAGGTTCTGTTAGGAAAAAACAGAGTTCTTTGTCTGATTTTTCAGGGGTGCAGAAGGACTTTAATGGTTTAGAACTGGGAAAGGAAGATAGTTTCATCAGACTTCCTCGGATCGGTTTGGTGGTCAGATGCAAGCGTCATTCAGGTTTCTGTCGTTCCAGTCTCTGTGCAGCCAGTAGGAGGTAATGTGATTGAGACACAGATTCAGACACAAGGTATGGATTATTTGGACTCTTGTGTGGCAATTGCGAATTTGCATATTGGAGAAATTTGATCTTGAGAAGTATCGGTCGCCTTAAAAAATGTAATCTCTGGGACTGAGATCTCTGCTCCCTTGTCCCTTCTACTTATTGCATTGTTCAAGTGACTTATTTGCACCCTTCCCGTCTTCATCTCTCTGAATATCGGATACTGTGCTACTTGAAGGTATGGATTTGCTGCCTATCTGCAGTGCAGGATTCCGTCCTTGTCTTCCACTGTATTTCTCAGGGAAGAGGGTGGTCATCATTTTGCCTCGTAACAGTTAACAGCTGAGTGATCCTTCCTCATCCGGTCTGTGGGCACACGAGCCTCCCTCGTTTAGAAGAGTTTGGGATTTTTTCCAAACTTACCGGGGAGATTTGCTCTATTATTGCTCACAGCTGTCGGTACCTCGTTCCTGTTACCCATTGTGTGGATTTTTATGTTCATAGACTTTCCAGTTTAGGTCTTAAAGTAGTCAGTTCCCACCATTGTGAGCTTTTCATCGGCTGCCTGCCTCTGTCCTTCCAGTGTCCATTACTGTCTGGTAAGTGTCCTGGTTTTTTACGTCTTCTGTGTTGATTCTTTTTGAGAACCGGTAAAGGTTGTAATTTTTCAAGTTCTTTTTGTTTACTCCTGTAACTAAAGTCTAGTAAATTCCTAGAATTTTGATCCGCACAGCTCATCTGTCTTTTGTCCCGGCTGTCGGCACTACTATGTTCCTGTAATGGGAGCAGCGGAGAGAAGAGGTAAGCAGACCGTGTGGCATTTTGGTGTGCCGATGAGGTAGTCGGGCTCACCGTTACGGGGCTGGTGGTGAGGAGGAAATTAAGTATGTCTCGAAGAGTAAAGTACTGGTATTTGGTATCTTGGTTATGTATGGAACCTTTGGTTTGGCAGGTGCCCTGACAGTTTTGCAGCGGGTTTAGTACAAGATGTTGGCAGCGAGCAGTGTGATGCTGACTTGGCACTCTGTTTGCTGTCTCTTTTTTTGTGTGTGTGTATTATAGTCCAGGACAATGTGACAGTGCAGGATTTTTCCAGTTACTTGATGCAGTTAGAGGTTTTTTTGCCTGGGATGGCTTTGGGTCCTCAGGAAGTTAAGGGGGCTGTGGTTTTTGCTGGGAAGAGGGCGGGATGTTGAGAACAGCAAGGAGGAGATTTAGCGTAGGGTAGAAGGTTGCGCAGGCAGAGTTTGCCTCATTACACATTTGGAGAGGGGTTTGACTTTCAGCCCCAAGCTAGCGTGTGCCAGGCAGGGCAGTTCCAGCCTTTATCTGTCTTGTTTAGATTATGTAGACTCTGTCTTAAATCTTCTGCAGGTCTTGATGTCATATTTGCATTTGAGCCACGTGTCATCTCATCTCTAGACTCTCAGATGTCTGTTCTTAAGGTGCTGATCGGGCACTGCTTTTATCACCTTGTGATTTTATAGCGTGGATAGGTCTTGCCTTTTGGCAATTTGAGGTCACTCACTTATTGCACAGGCATAGCAGGAAGCATCAGTCTTGTCAGCCCTTATTATTCCATTTTCTTAAATCCCTGTTCTGGGACTTCTTCCACACGCAGTCTGTTTTGAGGTCTGTAAGCGGGGCTCAGCCTCACGTCCTTCTAGTTGTGGCTATGTTTGTTTAAGGGGCCACAGTCTTCCATTTGTTAAGGGCTGACATAATCTTTCTCGCAGCTCACTATGTCTTCTCATTTGATGCCAGCTCTCTTTTGAGAGTCATTCTTGCCAAGTTTCCTTTTTGTTTCCACATCCCGTAGTTGGTTTTCTGTGCAGAGTCAGACCCTGCACATTTTTATCTGGCTGGAGCTGCTCTGCCTGAGCGAAAGAAGCGGTAGTTGGCAGAAGGTGAGTAGTGAATTTCTACCTTTAGATATACCTGTATAGTTGGACTGTGATGGGCATGGTGATACTGTGCATTACAGAGTAAGTAGCTGTAGATATGTGGGGTGAAGAGCATCATTTTTGGTCGGTTACGCAGCCACACAGGGAATGACCTAAGCCATCTTGGATATGCCACAGGAGAGTCGGTAGAGCAGTTTAAATTCTCAGGACAATATATGTGGTGCATATGGTTGTTAAGGTTTGATTTTATGGGGTTTTTTTCCTGCCTGGCTGTGGTGTGAAGAAGAGTCGGTATTCCTGAACTGAAACAGCCGGTGCGCTTGTTTAGCTATTGGCGAGTCTGAGGCCAAGTTATTCAATGTTGAGTTTTACAGGCCCAGAGGCATCGGGTCCGGCAGCGAGGGGTGACAATTGAATATGGGGTAGATTGTCACAGCCGACCGGGTCAGCTGCAGAGTCAGCAGTTAGATATGACTTGTACCTACACAGCTAGTAATTGTGTTTTGGTTTTATGTTTTGTCTTTGAAGTTACAGATCAATGAGCAAAATGGAATACCGATACGGGAGCTGTGTCAGCAAAGGAAAGAAATGGTGAGTTACACAAAGAAGTGGTTTTTGCTCTTGTGACTTAGTTAATGGAGTTGCAAGCGTTCCCACTGTCTGTGTGTTACAGGTGGTGCATAAGCCTCTAAGCGAGAGGACAAGATGTCGGTGCCTGAGGTGGGTGGCGGACAAGGTAAGGGAGCAGGACCCGGGGAATAAGGTCTGTGGGTCGTCTTTTTTTCAGGGTAGTATCCGAGCATGTGTGTTTTTGCTTTATTTTCTGCAGGTGCCACAGGCAGCCTAGATGGGCACAGCTTCACATAAAGAAATGGTCTGAGAGGCGAGGAGGTTGTTGTCTAAACAGATCTCTAGGAGGCCAGTTTTACGGAGCACCTCAGCTGAGCGTTTCCCTTTTGTTTCCTAGGTGCCACGTGGGCTGCCTTTGGAACGGGAAGAGTATTTGAGGTCAGTTGGGTTATAGAGAGATGGAGCATGGGCCTGTGTACTTGCCACAAGCAGGGCCGTGCGTAGCGTGGAGCTGACCGACACTGTTTTTTTGTTCTGCAGTTTTTTTCTTCATCTTGCAGATGAAGAGGAACCTGATTGCTGTGAGATTATTTTGGACAGCAGATATGATTTGGGCTGCCTCTGCCGAGTGTGGCTTCAGGCTCTTGGACCTCTGAAAGTTAAGTTGTGGGATCGGGGCTGGGGTTATGTTGGGAGGAAAGGGGGTGGTTTGTCATAGCAAGGAGGGGCTGTATTGCACTGTTGTATTGCACTGTATTTGAATTTGCCTTTTGACTTTGTTGTATTGCACTGTGCTAGACTTCGACTTTGCTGTATTGAGCTGCATTTGACTTTGCATTTTGCACCCCAACTTTTGTACATTCCCCCCTGTTAGACTTTGCTGTATTGTGCCTTACCTTTGCATATTGCACCCTGACTTCGCCGCTCTGCGCCCCGTGGGACTTCTTCTTCGCCGCTCTGCGCCCCGTGGGACTTCTTCTTCGCCGCTCTGCGCCCCGTGGGACTTCTTCTTCGCCGCTCTGCGCCCCGTGGGACTTCTTCTTCGCCGCTCTGCGCCCCGTGGGACTTCTTCTTCGCCGCTCTGCGCCCCGTGGGACTTCTTCTTCGCCGCTCTGCGCCATAACTTTACTGTATTGCATTGTGTTTGACTTTGCCTTTACTGTTTTGTGCTGTTTGTCTTTTTGCTGTGTTGCTTTGTGTGTTGACTTTGACTTTTTGCTGTATGGTGCCCAGAGTTTGATGTATTGCACTTTTTGACTTTGTGGTATTGTGCCCTGTTAGTTTGCCTTAGCTCTGTTGTGCTGTTCCCTAACTGTAAGGATAGTCCATTAGCATGTGTTTTTGTGTTCTTCTTTGCAGGTGCCACACTCAGCATAGAGGGGTGAAGCTTCACACAGGAATGCTGAGAGGTGAGGAGACTGTTGCATTAACAGATGTTCCAGAGACAGGTTTTATGGAGTAAGTCAGTATTTCTGTTTTGTTTTGTAGGTGTCAGGTTGGGCTGCCTTTGGAATGGGAAGAGTATTTGAGGTCAGTCAAGTAACAGGGAAATGGAGCGTGGGCCTGAGTAGCGTGGAGCTGACTGTTGATATTCTGCTTTTTGTTCTGCCTTTTTGTAGATGAAGATGAATCTGATTGCTGCTGGATTGTCTTTGACGGTGGATGTGATTTGGGCTGTTTCTGCCGAGTGTGGCTTCAGGCTCTCGGACCTCTGAAAGTTAAGTTGTGGGATTGGGGCTGGAGTTACGTTGGGAAGAAGGACGGCAGTTTGTCCTAGGAAGGAAGGGTTTTAGCTTTGCAGGCATTTAGGTTTCTTTTAGAAAATAATAGAATAAAAACTTCCCAGCTGGGTTTTTTTTCCCTGGTCCCGGGCAGTCTGTGAGGCGATGTTCATCGCCAAGGTTTGGGTGCAGACCGACTCGGGACCGGGTTTTGTCGAGGCAGGCTTAATTTTTGAGGCGCCTAGGAACACCGTTCCCGGGGAGCCACGGGGTGTAGGAGGGACGGCCCGTCGTGGCCAGCAGGAAATGGAACGGCTGGTTGGTGAGTGAGGAGAGGTTTCAGGGTGAGGGTTTGTGTGTGTGGTTTTGGGGGTGGTGGGGTTGCTTTTTGAGATAGTGTCTAATGTTCTGTTTGTAATTTTTTGCTTTGCAGGCTGTTTAGCTTAAAGCTGAACATAAAGGAGTATTTGGAATGGTGAGTGGAGTTGCTGTGGAGCTGTGCCTTGGGATGGCAAGAGGAGTTGCTTCGGAGCTGTGCCTCGGGATGGTGAGAGGAGTCGTTGTGGTGTTGCGCCTTAAACTCCGTACTGTGGTGTTGCTTTGTGTTTAAGTTTCTACTATTGTCTTGCATTAAGTCTGTGTTTGTACTGCTGTGTTATTCTTTAACTTTGTACTGATGTGTTGTGCCTGAACTTTGCTGTATTGTATTGTGTTTGACTTTGCTGTTTTGTACTCTGACTTTACACTGTTGTGCTGTGCACTAAGTTTGTATATTGCACTGTTAGCCGGTGTTGTATTGCTTTGTTTGGCTTTGTATTGCCCTGTGTTTGACTTTGCTGTATTGTGCCCTAACTTTGCTGTATTGCATTGTGTTTGACTTTGCTGTTCTGTGCCCTAACTTTGTTGTTTGTACTTGGTACTCTGTATGTGACTTGTTGTATTGTGCCCTAACTTTGTACTCTGCACTTAGCATTTGACTTGGTGTTGCACCTTAAACTTTGTACTCTGTACTTTGTATTTTACTTTGTTGGCTTGCACCTTAAACTTTGTGTTTAGTACTTAGTATTTGACTTTGGCTTGTGTCTTAAACTTTGTACTTAGTATTTTGTATTCTGTATTTGACTTTGTTGGCTCGCATCTTAAACTTTGTATGTTGTACACTGTATTTGAATTTGGCTTGCATCTTAAACTTTGTATTTTGTACTATGTTTGACTTTGTTGCCTTGCGTCTTAAACTTTGTATTTTGTACTTAGTGTTTGACTTTGGCTTGTGTCTTAAACTTTGTACTTAGTATTTTGTATTCTGTATTTGACTGTGTTGGCTTGCGCCTTAAACTTTGTATTTTGTACTCTGTGTTTGTCTTTGGCTTGCGTCTTAAACTTTGTATTTTGTACTTAGTATTTGACTTTGGCTTGTGTCTTAAACTTTGTAGTTAAAGTTTAAGACGCAAGCCAACACAGTCAAACACAGAGTACATAATACAAAGTACAGAGTACATAAAACTTTGTACTCTGTACTTTGTATTATGTACTCTGTGTTTGACTGTTGGCTTGCGTCTTAAACTTTGTACTCTGTACTCTGTGTTTGACTGTGTTGGCTTGCTTCTTAATACAAAGTACAGAGTACAAAGTTTAAGATGCAAGCCAAAGTCAAATACAGAGCACAAAATAAAGTTTAAGACACCAGCCAACCAAGTCAAATACACAGTACAAAATACTAAGTATAGAGTACAAAGTTTAAGACGCAAGCCAACACAGTCAAACACAGAATACAAAATACTAAGTACAAAGTTTAAGACACAAGCCAACACAGTCAAACACAGAGTACATAAAACTTTGTACTCTGTACTTTGTATTATGTACTCTGTACTTAGTATTTTGTACTCTGTGTTTGACTTGGTTGGCTGGTGTCTTAAACTTTATTTTGTGCTCTGTATTTGACTTTGGCTTGCATCTTAAACTTTGTACTCTGTACTTTGTATTTTGTACTCTGTATTTGACTTGGTTGACTTGTGTCCTAAACTTTGTATTTTGTAATCTTTTTTCCATGTCTTGTAATTAAAGAATGCTGTCAGTCATTTTCACTAATAAACGAAATAAAAACTCTCTTCTTAGATACTGCAATAAAGGTTTTTTAGGGTTGTGTCAGTTTATTTTTGTCTTGTCTTTCTTTCCTACTTTTCACTTTAGTTTTCTGATTCCAAAACTTGAATTAGAGTTCTATAAACTTGACTCAAGTTTTTTAGAATTCTGATTTAAGTTTTTGAATCAGAGCAGCCCTAGACCCAGGCTTGGTCTCTGGGAGTAAAAACTTAAATTTAAAAAAAAAATATTAAAAACCAAAAAATTACTCCCAGAGACCAACCCAATTTTCTAGGGCTGCACCACACTTATTATTTTTAATCTTTTTATATACTAATATATAGGGACATAATTACACCCCACAACCACCTGTACCCACCACACAGACATACCCACACATAACACTACACCCCCCACTACACCCACTGAACCAATTACACCCCTCCATACCACTCCACACCTACCCTAACCGCCCATTACCCAACACCCCTCCCCACAACTCCACACCCACCCTAATTAATAAATTAATTATGCAAATTACAAAAAATGTTTTCCCACCACAGACAATCCATCAACCAACCCCCAAACAAAAACACCCACCCACAAAACCACACCCCCAACGTTAACACCACCTCCCACCCACACACCACACCATGACACAACCCCTCACCACACCCCCTTGACACCACCCCGCCCCTCCCCGTCGCCCCGCCCCTCCCCCTCACCCCGCCCTGTCGCCCATCACATCACCAAAGTCATTAAACACCAAACTCAACAAAATATGCAAATGAAGTACGAAAAATTTTTTTCTCGCCCCACACCTGTTCAAAACACCAACCCCCAACACCTACCCGAAAAATCATTAGGAACTCAATCCACAAATCACTACACAAAATACACAAATAAGTTAAAAAATTTTTTTCATCCACACAGCTACCCAAAACAACCACCCACAAACTTTATAAAGAATTAACCACAAACACAAATAAACATAAAACCAATAACAAAAATTTACCTAAAAATTTTTTTCAGCCCTGCACCACATAAGAACACAGAAACAAATAATAAAAAAATAAACTATACAAAACACCCACCACGAACACACACCCAGGAAGTCACCAAGTACCAAGTAAACAAACTTCCAAAACAATTACTCACCTAAAACTAAAAAACTCTTTCTCTGTACCACACCTGACCAAAATCCCAACATTACCAAAACACCCACCCCTACGTCTCACCCCAAAAAGAAAAAACAACCCACCCAAGAATTATAAAACTAATTATACAAACCAACTTAAAAAATTGTTCTTCCACCCCACACCTGAACAAAATACTCACAAACAAGACAAATAAACAAACCAATTAAGGACCCACAAAAGCACACATAAAAACAACTATCAAAATTAAGTCAACTCAAAATTGCAAACACATAACACCAGCACCAAACACCCACCCTCCCCAAACACCCACCCCAAACATTCACCCATTAAGCAATCAAGCACCCACCCCAAACATTCACCCATTAAGCAATCAAGCACCCACCCCAGACATTCACCCATTAAGCAATCAAGCACCCACCCCAGACATTCACCCATTAAGCAATCAAGCACCCACCCCAGACATTCACCCATTAAGCAATTAAGCACCCACCCCAGACATCCACCCATTAAGCAATTAAGCACCCACCCCAGACATCCACCCATCGAGCAATTAAGCACCCACCCCAGACATCCACCCATTAAGCAATTAAGCACCCACCCCAGACATCCACCCATCGAGCAATCAAGCACCCACCCCAGACATCCACCCATCGAGCAATTAAGCACCCACCCCAGACACTCACCCATCGAGCAATCAAGCACCCACCCCAAACACTCACCCATCGAGCAATTAAGCACCCACCCCAAACACTCACCCATCAAGCAATTAAGCACCCACCCAACAACAAAACAAATTAATTACATAACCAAGCCCGCAGATAACACCCCTCAAAAAAACCTGGCAAAAACAATGCCTAAAACACAAAGCACCCAATCAAAACACCCACTGCAAAAAACAAAAAAGAAACTAAAAGAAGAAATATTCAACTCAGACAGCCACGATGTTTGAATCGGGCATCCACCATTATGAAGCCGACTTCTGCCATTTTGATATCAGGCGGCAGCCATTTTTGAATCGGACATCCACCATTTTGACGCCGACTCCCGCCATTTTGAGTTCGGGCGGCCGCCATTTTTGAACCGGGCGGCGGCCATTTCGAAGCAGACTCCCGCCATTTTGACTTCGGGCCGCCGCCATTTTTGAACCGGGCGGCAGCCATTTTGAAGCCTTCTCCCGCCATTTTGACTTGGGGCGGCGGCCATTTTTGAACCGGGCGGCGGCCATTTTGAAGCCTTCTCCCGCCATTTTGACTTGGGGCGGCGGCCATTTTTGAACCGGGCGGCGGCCATTTTGAAGCCTTCTCCCGCCATTTTGACTTGGGGCGGCGGCCATTTTAGAACCTGGCAGCGGCCATTTCGAAGCCGAATACCGCCATTTTGACATCGGGCGGCGGCCATTTTTGAATCGGGCGGCGGCCATTTTGAGGCCAACTGCCGCCATTTTGAGTTCGGGCAGTCGCCATTTTTGAATCGGGCGGCGGCCATTTTGAGGCTAATTCCCGCCATTTTGAGTTCAGGCAGCCGCCATTTTTGAATCGGGCGGCGGCCATTTTGAGGCCAACTGCCGCCATTTTGAGTTCGGGCAGCCGCCATTTTTGAATAGGGCGGCGGCCATTTTGAAGCCAACTGCCGCCATTTTGAGTTCGGGCAGCTGCCATTTTTGAATCGGGCGGCGGCCATTTTGAGGCCAACTGCCGCCATTTTGAGTTCGGGCAGCCGCCATTTTTGAATCGGGCGGCGGCCATTTTGAGGTCTACTGCCGCCATTTTGAGTTCGGACAGCCGCCATTTTTGAATAGGGCGGCGGCCATTTTGAAGCCAACTGCCGCCATTTTGAGTTCGGGCAGCTGCCATTTTTGAATCGGGCGGCGGCCATTTTGAGGCCAACTGCCGCCATTTTGAGTTCGGGC